>BDUI01015693.1:9222-26843 GCA_002335545.1 Apodemus speciosus
AAGCACTCTATATATTCTCAATAGCAAACTATCACAAAAACTAAGACCTAGCAACTAGGACACCATTCAATATGCCAACGTAGACAGAGAAAAGCCTACAAAGTGTCAACCCTACAAAGAACTACAGGCAACCGAGGAAAGCTGAAAGCAGGCAGGAGAGGTGGTCTTCTCTACGGAAGATCACACAAGTTGGTTGCCCAAGGCCAAATGGACAGTCCTGATAAAGAAACATACAACTAACATGCATACCGAGCAGTTTATATATAGGAATATATACAGGTATATGAGTAGGTGCCAACTGTAACCTCCTCTTTTTCCACCCATCCTCTTATATGTGGATAAATGCCTAGACCAAATAACTTGGGTCTGTTCCACGACTACCTCATAACATAATTATCTGTTTATTCTGTTCTAAGTCACGCTACRTGGCTGGTTCCTGGTCTTCAGTTTCATATGACTGTCTGTCTCTGGAGAGAATCTCCTTCCTGTGCCTTCCTCTATCCCAGAATCTCCCCACCCCAGCCTTATCTCTGCCAGAATTTCCACCCCCTGTTACATGACTCAGCTCACTGGCAATAAGCGCTTTTATTGACAGGTGAATGCTTTGACACAGTGCACAAGAGATATTCTTTCAACGTGTATTCATATATATGCTCRAGAAAACTATTAATGAAAGAAGAGGATGAACTTGAAGAAGAATGGAGAGGGGAGAGAAATGCTGTAATTGTATTATAATCTCCAAATTACAAATAGTCAAGCAACCATGTTCCAGGAGAGTTTTCTAAGACTATAAGATCTCTGTACCAGACTGGATTGGATTTCCAATAATCACAAAGTTACAAATAAATATTAAAAACACTATACATGTAGAAAGAGTTTTGTCAGAAAGTATTTTTATCATACCAATAAAGGGCAACTCATTACCTGTTTAAAACTCATGCTAGGTTTCTGTAGAAAGAAATCAACATGCTGTACTTAGTGGTCAATGATATTATCAATAGTTATAAATGTCGGTGAAATTAATGAGTCTGCAAATCAGCCAACTTTTATTACCACCCACTGATTCAGTATATTGAAGGGATAAAATAGTCCTAAAGAGAATTGTTTTWGATATAGACAGCCCTCTTGGTCAAGTATGGCTCAGTTTTGTTGATTTGTAAATTAAACATATAATGCAACATTTTGTCAGAAAACAGACAGCACACATGTTAATTATTTCAGACAGTCTCTTTCCCATCACTCCCTAGCAATCTAACCATAAACATGGTTTCTTTCATATCTCTCCTGATTCAAGATCCTGTCTTCAATGTAAAGTTACAGAATGTAAAGTTAGATCTGAGCCTGCAACTCTGATCAAGGGAAGCAAGAAAAGAAAAGGAAATTTAATAATTATTGAAATTGAATCAGGAGGAGTGATAACTATTATAAGGCAGTGACTGCGGGATATTTTATAGTGATGGATTGTTAAAAGTTAAACTATAGCTTTCCAGGGAAGCAGCTGCAAAATGCTTGCAGATGATTTTGAGAATATGTTCACTTTTCTTTTTATTTTCATATATAATCCTATTATTTTATATTGGCCCCTGATTATAGACGATAATTTACTAAGTAAATATCAAGGAAAAGTAATACTCCAAGGAAAGCATGATACTTTCATGAAGCTAGTCACTTTTACAGTGAAGAAAAATCTGTATACTATAAAACTGATGCTAGCAAACCGTTGTAATGAAGAACTTGATTCCAGCTTCCGATGTTTAAATACCAAGTGGCTGCACAGGCAGACCTTCTTACCTGGTGTACTGGCTGGTTTTGTGTGTCAACTTGACACAGGCTGGAGTTATCACAGAGAAAGGAGCTTCAGTTGGAGAAGTGCCTCCATGAGATCCAGCTGTGGGGTATTTTCTCAATTAGTGATCAAGGTGGGAGGGCCCCTTGTGGGTGGTGCCATCCCTGGGCTRGTAGTCTTGGGTTCTATAAGAAAGCAAGCTGATCAAGCCAGGGGAAGCAAGACAGTAAGCAACATTCCTCCATGGCCTCTGCATCAGCTCCTGCTTCCTGACCTGCTTGAGGTCCAGTCCTGACTTCCTTTGATGATGAACAGCTGTGTGGAAGTGTAAGCTGAATAAACCCTTTCCTCCCCAACTTGCTTGTTGGTCATGATGTTTGTGGAGGAAGAGAAACCCTGACTAAGACACCTAGACTAAGTGGACTTTTCACTCATACATCATGTCCTCACATAAGGCATGGGGGGATGCAGCATCCTTGTCTTCTGCACGGCTGCATTGTAAGCCCTGTGTCTTCCTCCATAAGTGCTATCAGCTGTCCTGTTCCGACTTCCTATCATCATCCATTCAAAGTTAAATTCCAAGTAATTGGGGGTAACTGCATGGAAAGTCTAGACAATTGTGGATAATTAATAATTATTCTAACATTCCCTAGTCACAACACTACTCACTTTTCCTGCTCTCTAAAATCAACATAACTGGCCACAAGAAATCTGTACAATAATATGTTCAATTATGTATAATACATAAAATAAAAATCTATTCTTATAGAATACATTTTTACTCTTGCACCAAGTAAGGGTCCATATCTAAGGCCACCCAAATTTCTTACATTCCCACCATGTGGCAGGCATTTTTCTAATAGTTTCATACTTTACATCTGGACTATAATACAATCTCTTATTTCCCAGCATATAAAACTATTCCTTTCTGCCCACTTGATTTGCAGATTCAAAATTCATAAACTGAAAACTTGGTTCTGAGTTTCTGAACTTTACCCTGGCCTTGTGCTTCTCTTCAGTGATGCAGGTTATCTGGGATATTCTCCAGAGATGGCTTTGCACAATCTTAATTATCATGAATAAATAATAAGGAAAAGCAGGAAGAGGTATTAAAATATTAAATCTGTTCATTGAGATGTCACAAGAAATTTTCCCTATTAAGTTGCAGAGAATATCTACCAGGCTGCCTCTAAGTAAAGGTCAGGGAATTAAGAAAATGCTTGAAAATGATGTCTTTGCTTGCTAATTGTAAACTTTCATTGAGAAAATTATCATAGCATACCACACAGTATTGATGAGCATAGCAAAAGAAATCTAAGCTCTCTAAGAATAATCTTAAATTTATCTTTCATGAAGTATTTTCAAAGATAAACCAAAAGTAAGGACAAACCTATTGCACTGCAAAAAACATTTTCACTCAAATATTACTAAAATGAGAGAGCTTTATAGAATGCATGCATTACTGTTCTTTTTTTAAAGATTTATTTATTTATTATATGAMTATAAGTGGCACACCTGTATGCACATCTGCATACCAGAAGAGGACATCAGTTCCCATGACAGATGGTTTTGAGCCACCATGTGGGAGTTGAACTCAGGACCTCTAGAAGAGCAGCAAGTACTCTTAACCACTGAACCATCTCCAGCCTGCATTAGTATTAATTTAGAGTCGTTATTAAGTTAATGTTTCTTTGTAAAGACCAAATTAATATTTTATTTAAAAATTTCTGTAAAAGTACAAACTGCTAAAATGTAGCCTTTTGCACAAAAAGTACAAAAGGCTACATTTTAGCACCTAAAGTATTATATATTTTCTGGAAGAAAGAGAAAASTTGAGGATTAAAAAAATAATAATAATTCTAAAGATCTTGTCTCCTTCAAGAGTAAACAATAAAATGTTTGTAATCATTTTCCTTGTTTCATAGCCAGATTTATAATGAAGTTTATCTGGTCTCACTCATTGAGCCTCTGTGCTCAACTATTGTAAATACTGGATATTCAAGGGCTTTTCACTAGATTCTAATATATTAGTCTATATTCATGAATAAAATCAAGTTTTAGACTTACAATTCCAAAGTAAAATCACGGCAGGAAGTCAAAAGGTGAGTATGAAATGCATGAGCAGCCGGTACCATGTACCTGCAAACTATCAAAGCATTTTGATAGTGTATGCTATGGTTCTGTTCTAGGCTTCAAAAAATATGGAAAACATATTGATTCATTCTTTAAGATATTTTTTGAAGGGTTGYGCTGTATGCTTAGAGSAAACTGAGAAAATACATTTCTGCACAATAAACCACTCTAATAAATCTGTCATGTTTGTAGTTAATTTTTGAAGGCATTCGAGGTCCTGGGATAGAGGGTGACATTGCCATTGACGATGTATCGATTGCTGAAGGAGAATGTGCAAAACAAGACCTTCCAACTAAGAGTAAGTGTTTCTCCTCTTGAGTATCACTTGATACATGTGGACATGATACAACAACTATTAGTATAAAATGTTTCTATTTCATAGAAAATTCTTAGTTTTAGTTAACACTTTATTTCTGACTAAACCATTCGAGGTATGCTTAAGTCAAATAGCTAGTGCAATGTGGCCATATTTTCAGTAACATAATGATAGTAATTTCTACTTAATTCTCTGTAAGACTAACTCAGTGACTTTAAAAACATTTAAAATTTAATATTTTTTGCTATTTTGTCAGGGATTGGAAAACGTTTGTTAAATATTTGGCAAATATATACACTTAATAGTCATTTATGTAACAAGGTGCTTTTAACTGGAAATAGTTGAACTATGGATTTCCTAGAGCTAATATTGTTCTTTTTACAGATGGAGTTATGTGGAAATTTAGTATGTGTATTTAGTAATGGAGTAGCCCTATTTATTCTGACATAATCTATTTCATATCTAGTCTTGTGAAATAATTTTGTTTTCGTCTAAGAACAGTTTAGATATTATGCATTAATGATGTCTTCAAATTTCAACTTTTATTTTAGGCCCATTCTTAAGTAAATGTAAAATGATATTTMAAAAGTATTCTGTGCCCCTATATCTTTATCTCACATTATCCATTTAAAATATCTATTCAGAATCATTGTTGGAATGCATTTTAACTTTAGTATTTTCTTAGACCTATCTATAAACTTTAATTTTATGGTCACCCGATGATGGAGTAATCAAGCTAAATTTCCACAAATAACTCATCAATAATTTAGTATATTCAAAGTGTATTGAAATTCTGTTGCTAAAGGGCTCTAAGTACCAGAGCCCATCAATGGAAGATATTTATGGAAAAATTATTACAGTCTAGATATTGAGCGTCAAGTGTGCAGTTGCAGCTTAGTGGACCTAATTAACTCCATTATTTAGCATTGTTGAAAATTTTAAAAAAGCAGCAATCGGCTACTGTTGCTCGCAATGCTTAGCATTGAAAATACACATTTTGTAAAAACTTCCTGGATTTCCATTTCAGGAAAGGCTCAGCTGCACCCATGTCAGCACAATCTGCCTAGAACACAGAGAACCATGTATTCTCTTCAGAGACTCTGGGGATTTTCACAGCTTACTTTCAGTGATTCGAACCTTGCACTAAATGTCAACATTGCATACAAATTTTGTTTTTACATTTTAATCAAAATTAAATAAGTTAAATTTGATAAATTGAGGTAAACTTTCCAAAAGAGGGAAACGAAAAGAGGGAAAGCAGGAGTGACAGTGGCCATGGACCGTGAAAGCACACCAGGCTGCCAGTGTCCTGCTCTAGAACATTCTCGTGTATAGAACTTTTAAATTAGTAAATACACAGTAATGTGTGTCTGCCTTATTCATAACTGCATGTCCAGGCTGTTTCCTCCTTCTGCTTGCCTTAAAATCGAATCTGATATCTAACACGAAACCTAGTTTTTCAAAAATTACTTTCCAAGTATTAAATTTCTTTAGTTCAGAAAAGCTCTGTGAGCAGCCACATGGGATGTTGATGACCTTCATRTCAGTTTTGGGTACTTATCTTCTTTACCTCTAGATTCCGTGGATGGTGCTGTTGGGATCTTGGTTCATATATGGCTTTTTCCAGTTATCATCCTCATCTCTATCTTAAGCCCTCGAAGGTGACCTTATTCTGGCAGAGGCTGTAAGTGATTCACCAGGCACTGGCATGAAGAAAGAGTCTTTGTAAATGGACACTGAAAAAACAAACTACCAAAGATTCCTCCACTGACTACTGACTCAAAAATTAAATAATAAAAACAACATTTTTTAAGCACTGGGGATAAAAAAAAAAGACAACATGGAAATATAACTTATTCCAAACTACATATAGAAGATATTCTTGGCCTGGGTACAAAAGAGCCCTTCAGGTGCTTTTGTGGCTAAAATGATTACAGCTTCATCTGGTTGAACTCTGGAAAAAGAAAATAAAAGAAAAAGAAAGAATGAAAGAAAAAGAAGAAGAAAAAGAGCTATAGAAATCCTCGTCAAAGCACAAAGTCATGGCTGGTTTTGTTTCAAATGAATAGTTTGCTTGTTACCATGGAAACCTAATGGCCTGCCAACAAAAACCTCACTGTAAACAGGGTACGTGGAGAGCTGGCATTTATTTTCCTTTCAAGAAGGTTTTATGTAGAGAATTAAATAAATGTAGGCCCTTTTACCTTTGGCTGTTACCCTTCCTTGAAAATACTCCAAACTCGGAATTATTTAAAGGTTTCATATCCCTCCCCACCTTACCCCACCCCACTTTTACTGTTGTTTGGGTTTTGTTGTTGTTGTTGCTGTTGTTGTTGTTGTTGTTGTTACTGTTTGTTATAGTTCTTTTCTTTTTTCTTTTTTCTTTTTCACTCCCTCACATGGCTAAGCTAGATAACTGTATGATGTCTCTTTTTGCATGCACTACTATCCAGGATGGTAAACCTGGGCTTACATATTACACAGGCTTATCGGAGTTTGCTTGCGGCCACTTGACACCCAAACTACGTCATCTGTTCCTATGAAGAAACCAAACCACCATCTTTTATAAAATGCCATGGAAACCAAGTGCCTTCAATGAAACAAGCCTGAATAATTTTCAACTCAGAAGCTTGCACTGCTAACAATGGTTTGTGTAAAACTATTTTGTAAACAGACAACACAACCTAAATGTGCAAATTCCAGGCAAGACACCCTAGCTGCTTCTGAAGAAGAAAGGACCCACACTGCTGCGTAAACCCATGCAGTCAAGATTATTTGTTTCACCTCCTAGACAGCCATGGCCTTTCGGCTTAATGTCCATAGAAAGTAACTTCCGCTGAGACCAGACATGGGAACAACACTTTTTTCTTCCAGGTTATTAAATGGGTCAACCAGAGCAAAAGGTTGTTGAGATATTACTTAGCGCAGAAGGTGGTAAAACACAGAAGTTATTTTTTTTTTACTCTAACCTCCATTTCAAATGAGATTGGCTTTGCCTTTAGAGGGAACAAGGAAATGTTTGCGATTGCCGTGCATACAAACTCTGCCGCGGAACTGGGCCTGAAAAAATCTGGCTTTATTCTAAACACTGAGGGTAATATGCCTCTGCCCTTTAGTCAGACTCTGTGCAAATTGTGAAATATTATTTTATTATTTTAACAAGATTAAAAAACACTTTTACAAAAAAACAAAAACCTGTAAAAATGATTTTGAGCTACCTGAGGACAAACCATAACTTTAACCAGCCAGTTTTCCAATGCATTGTAAATTTCACTTAAACCTGTTGATTATGACAATTTGAAGATCTTTTTCCTTAAATTATCTCAGCTTTTAACTTCATTTAAAAAGACTTTTGTCTAAAGAAGAATATTATTATTATCTGTTCTTTCAACACCCCAGGATTTAAAAAAAATACTGATTATGCAAGTAATTGGGATCTAAGTATTAAATTGCAGCATTTGCAAATATTAATATAAAAAGCACAACAAAATGTAGTGGAAATGACAAAGCTTGATTTTTAAAAAAAAAAACAACTGTAGAAATGTTTGTGCAAATTCAATAATTCAACTTACAATATAATTTTACAGCTCTGTTCAATAAAGCCTCTTTCCAGGTAAGGTATGATAAGCAGTATGTGTGTTTGTTGGGCAATATTCATTTATCATTAAAATAAGATTAGTTATGCAATTTATTGGTTATATTTTGGGATAAATCTTCAGTGCTTCATACACAATGTCTGCAGGAACAAATTTTAAAGAACATACAATGCATTCTTTTTTATTTGTTAAACATGTAAGAAAAAATGTTGTACTCTGTAGGTAAAATGCAAACTGAAATGAAAGTTAAAATCTATTGTAAAATTTCATAGTCAGGACAAAGGGGCACATATCAGAATACCTACTTAGTGATAGAATCAAAATAACCCATGTCCCTTAAATCACACGAAGGAAGCAAATGATTATCATTATTTATTTGAATTAATTAGTCACTTTGAAATTTTTCAAAATTTCAAAATCATCCATCTATTCTATCAAACCAAAGATTTACAGTAGGTGACATCTGGGCACTTAGCATGGGAAAGATCTGCATTCACTTGTATTTCCACCATATTGCCACCAACCCTATCTCTGCACTACCCAAGATGAGTAAAACACACATTTATTTTACTAGGTCTTTTTGCATTCTCTCTGCCAGGACACCGATATGTGTCTTCTGTTTAAAGAGAGCCTCAATTTGTCATCTTCTTTGAATTATCTTTAAGCTGATTTGAGTTAGCCTTTTGTAAATGAACTTAAAGGGAAAGGCCCCTAAATATTGAATGTTGGAGGGCATACATGTCATTTCAAGAACACTTACAGGTTTTCTCCTTCTCAGTTTTCTCAAGCAAAGAAGCTGCTGTGAGTGAAAGTTTCAATTGTAACATTAAGCATTTATCAAACATGAAAATCGTTCCTAAATTTTCACATAGTAAGAGAACATGCTCCGGGAGTTAAAGAGAACTGGCTGGTACTTCAAAATTAATTTTTATTGAACTTCTAAGTTGCAGATGGTTGTGAAGAACAAGGGGCGATTGGAGGTGAAAGCAAACGGACTAGCGAGGTGGTGAGAAACTGGATTTCTCACGTGAAACTTACATCATTTAGACATGCCAAACCAACAGAATCACTGTTTTTTTATATCAGATCAAATGCTCAGTTGCTTTAATGGAAGTAAACGGCTAAAAATGTGGAAAATTGTAAATGATTTGGATAAATGAACTGGAAACTTTGTGAAATCATCTTGTCTTTAATAGAAGTGAGGATGGTGGAACCCTCAAAACACCTATCATTGTTGTGCTTATCAGAACTGGACCCAATGACACTTTCCCCTTACTGTTTTGCTAACGGGTCAGCCTATAATTTGAGAAGCCTGTTGGGTTCCTGATTTTTTGTTTTGTTGTTTTGTTTTAATGAAAAGGCATTTAGCAATAAGGGTTTTATTTTTGGGGAGAAACAACATGCTATGTAATCTTCGGGTATTGATAATAACTGATCCACATTGATTAGGAGTAGTACCACTTTCATCAGTTCAGTGATGTTGCTTTACAGGTTAACATTTCTACAGTTGGGCCTATTTTCATTGAAGTTAGCAGCACTGTCATGTAATGATATGAACATGCACAGAAGAGCTGAGAGGAACATGTAACACCTTGACGAAAGTTGCCAGAAGTGACAAACAATGCTAAATATGATCTTTCCTTGGAAGCTAAAAGTGAGAAAACAAATATTGCCCAATCACACTTATTGGGTGTATAAATAATCATGGACTATGCAGTTTTGAAAAGAAAGTAACCTACTTACCTTCCCTTTCTTTTAAAATAAGAATTTTGTTAAGATGGTTTACATATATTCCTTCCCATGCTTTTCCATTTCCTACCTATTTTCTTGTTGTATGTTTTTGTAGTTCCATCATGGATCATATATATTCCTGGTCTGCTGTGGTCCCTGGTTCCATGGGGCTCATCGTATTCAACAGATCATGAGTTTAGCCCATGATTTATATTTCTTTAAAAGAACTGATGGATGCTTGGTTACAAAGTCAGGCAGCGGACCTTGACACTAATGGCACTTCACATTTCCCACAGAATTGGCTCAGCATAGCAATGGATTATATCTGAATTAGAACTAGTCTGTTATATCATGTAATATACAATAAAAATAATTCCATTCTTTACTTGGACATATGATAAAATATAAATTACAGCTGTACTAACTTTTCACCAAACATGCAATTTTATTTTAAATACTTTATAATAATAAACTTGTCTGCCAACAAAATGTGTAATTTGAATAATAATTACTTCATTTATTTCTATATTTAAGACTATAAACATGACTGTGGTATTACTCAGAATCATTCTAATTTTGTGTTTCTTTTGGTAATTTTAAAGTTTGTGACAGACTGATCTGATTTTGCAAAAACTTTTCAATTACCCTCCTAAATTTGTGTTCCTTATTACAAAGCTGATTTTCTTTACTGTGCCTTTCAAATATCAGGGCCACTGAATAGACATTTAAACTGGAAAAAAATTGACCTTTCCCAAATATATTCTAGTAGCTGACTACTTCTACGGTTTCAGCTGTGTCTCAACAAAGCAGAAGGTACACTCTTCTTGCAACTGGGCAGTTGATTTCAATGAGGAGTTATTGCATTTTCTGTGAAAACAATTAAATCATAGGGTTCAATCCCAAGCTCTTTCTTTTCCTACAGCATTCCCTTTGTGGCTAGACCATTTAATTCATTTTCCTAGCATTATTTTTAAAAAGGAATGTCTGTCCTTTTCTACTGTCTTAGAAGAAAAACTACTACAAAATAATTTGACTTTTTCTCATAGAAATCTCATAGAAAAAGTTGTATATTCATAGTATATCTACATATAACTGTATATGTTATTACATGAGCAAAGAAAAATTTAAAATTGACACTATAATGTGAAGTGTGTCCGCCAGGCAAGTCCCTAGTATGTTAATGTCTCTTTGGAAATAGAAGTGAGAATTTAAAACACATACTTCTATATGAATTATTTTATGAGTATATGGTCATTTGAAGATTAATAAGTCTATGAGTAGTGATTTCACTATTCTGAACCCATATTGAGAATGTCAAACTGGAATCCAAAATTTGGAATAGGGCTGAGGTTAAACTCTGGGTAGAAACTGCAATAGTTTTCTCAAGGATATATTTACAACTGACTGAATTTAATTTCAATTGTACTAATTTTCCATGAGTTGAATTGAAATGTATTCTTATTTTTCAATAAAACATTGGGAAATTCTATGAGGAGGGAAAAGCTTGGTAGTTCTGCTTGTCTCCGTATGGCTCTTCATTGTTGCCCTGGGGTCCCAGGCTTTCCTTTTTACTTCTTGAGTCTCATCAGTATATTTAAATGTATAAGTTTAATCAAATATGCATTGTGTTAAATTTATATGAAACATTGGAGACCATAAAGTTTAGATTTAACTTAATTTACATTTTGATATTTTCCTTCTTCCTAATAGTTTCAGATAGTTGTATGTTATTTTCCTTGGAATTTTTTTCAATAAATGAAATTATGTTAAATACTCTATTAGTGTTTGGGGAAATTTTATGCTGTCAATAAGCAATTAACTTAAGAAAACAACAAAAATGATATTTAGCATTAAATGGCAATTAAAACGAAAGTGCCATAATTTCTTTCACAATTAAGAAGCCTTTATAGACTCAATACTACAGTGAACACAAATAGACTATCAAGATTTGTGCTGATTTTTACATCCTTTGTGATAGGTCATTTTACATGATTGTATTAAACTAGCAGACACTAAAATCTTCTTCAACAAATGTGATTTAAGAATTATGGTATTATGATGTGGTGCAGTGGTGCTAGGCTTCTGTATAAGACATGAAATGATCATAGCTGGATGATGTAATGCTCACAGCTGGACAATGTAATGCTCACAGCTGGATGATGTAATGATCGCAGCTGGATGACCCTAACCTGATTCAGAGACATTGTTTTAGTCACTTGTTCACAAGGAAACTGGCTGCTAAGTACACTGATCCACAATGATGAGTGAGAATCAAMGTGTAAATGGAATTCTGAAAACTATCACAAGTTGTTGTCACTTTACTGCCTATTCAGCTTAATTCTTCATTACCTTTGCTATTATTCCTTTAAGTAAACCCTTGAGCATTTGGAAATAGAGTTATAATTAATATTTAAACTCAGTCCTCTCCTTTACTCTGGTGTTTTAAGTTAATAGTCATTTTGTAGATCTTATCATTTTTCCCTTAGATACTAGGAATTGTTCCTTAGTTTTATGCAGTGTTATTTCTCTGATAAAACTGTAACTTTATCTATGGCAAAGCTGTCCACACCTGTCTTCATATCTGCAATAGAGAGGAGGTAAGGTGGAAGTCTGGGTTCTATGAAGAATGTAGCATGATTTATTGCTTATTAGCTTACATTTGAGCTGAATTCAAAAGATTAGAAAACATTCAGAACTTTTACCTTTCAACAATAAAATCATTGAAATTTTATAAACAGAATGCATGCCATGAATACTAGGAAAAAAAATCCAGTTGTTGCAAAACTTGTTTTCAACAGAAATATCTGGCATTTTTTTAATTTAACAGGCAATATTATTATTTCCTTATTGTTTTCTTTTTGTACAGACTCTCATGTAGCCCAGACTGGACTCAAACTCACATTATGGTGGAGGCAAACTTTGAACTCTGGATATTCCAGAATTTAACCACCCAAAATGGGGTATTTTATGTGTTAAAACTTGCTAATGAAGTAAAATTAAAATAAACTAAGATAAAATTAAAATTAGAGGCATGCACCATAAGGCCAGCTTAGTTGTTCACAGTCAATGACAAATGTTGATATTGTCTTTGCTAAGAAAATTCACAATGTTAACCTAGAGCAAATTAGACTAATTTCATGTTTATGGTAGAAGCCCAGAATAAGCTTGGGAATAATACTCTCTAGGATCTTTCCTTTCAACTATAGTTTATTAATTATATATTAAATGGTTTTTGTTTGTTTGTTTATTCTACTTAGGACATATGAGTTCCATCTTAATTCAAAGTCTAGGTGTTTTGATATCTGTTGCAGTATAAATGACCTAGCCTCCAATCACCTTAGTAAATGTAAAAATAGTACCCAACAAACATTTTCAGACAGGATTGATAATTTAAATTGCAAAACAAAATTATAAAACATAATAGGATATAACCCAGGCACGGTGACTAACACATGGAATCTCAGTTCTAAGCCACCCTGCACTACATAGTGGGACCTYGTCTCAAATGTAAACAGAAAAAAAACTATTTCTGAAAATATATGGCAAAGAATAAATGGTACAAAAATGAGAAATAAACAGTTGAAATCAAAATAGTACCAAGAAGAGATAGCTCATGTTCTTTTAMATTTGTTTCTGTGTTGGATTATATAGCTGAATTCACTAGACAGCACAATTTAGCAAGTCAATGAACTCAAAATGAAAAAATGATATAATTAATGGCTATTATACAGCAGCAAGGTGGCAYTTAAGTAAACAGTAGGGTATTTTGTGTGTTAAAATTTACTAATGAAATAAACATACATCTTTTTATTATTGTTGTTGATTAATTTTTCAYGAAATGAATTTAATGAAGTGAAATCATTTAAGTTAAATTATTTCAATAGAATTTTGCAAGTATCCTAAAGGCCTTTACAATGTTTAGGTGTTGAGGATACTGAATGGACACTAGTTCCAGATCAGTAAACTCCATGAAACTTGTACTTTCTTAATCACCAGTCCATTCCTGTGCCCTTAGCAGTGATTTCGTCTTCTTTCAAGTTATAAACACTCTCACAGAGTCAGCTCCTGTTATTTGAGAGTAGCAGTTGTCCATTCACACAGCCTTTCAAGCAAAAAACTAGAAAGATCAAACAGAGTACTTTCTGGCAAGAGCTAAGGAACAAAAAGTAGAAGCATTAAACAAAAAAAGACGTGCAGTGTCCAAGACATTATTTCCACAGTTTCCACAAGGACAAGTGAGACTGCACTCCTAGGACAGACAGGGGAGATGGAGTTAGAGGCAAGGAAGGCTGACCAGTGTCTGAGATAGCTCAAGCAATAGAGTGGTGAGAATTGTAGTTTGAAACTTACAGTGGTTCCCAGAGAGATGAGTACTTAGAAAGTCTATGGAGAATGTATCTTACAATCAACTAAAATACACTACCCATATCAGTAGAAGAGAGARGACTATTTCCCAACTGAGTGATTTTGGATAGGTAGACATTTACTATAAAATGAAAATAAAGTTTTAATGAATTAAAAAAGCTTTTTAAAAAAGATCTGTAATAACTTTTGGGGAATAATTGACTATATGTGCACTGTTCTCTTTTGTTTCTGCCCACTCTAAGATCAGCTTACCTGATACGTGGACCTTCTCCTTTGATGTGGATTCATAGCAGTCTGTAGAGTAGTCTAGAGTACATTTGCCTTGAATACGTCCTTTATCAAGCAAGTTCTCATCACAGACTGCTTCTGTTCATAGTCCTCATCAATTTCTCATATAATTGTCTGTTTTTATGCCCCTACAACCCTGCCTCTTTCCTGTAAAATAAAGACCTGGCATCATTGTAATATGGTATTATAAAAGATTGATGAGAGATAGAGTCTTTGGAAAGCACTTAAACAGCTTTGAACTGTGGATGCCGGAACATCATTAAGCCATTTACTACCTCTTAATGKGTTAATGGGTTTTAAAGAAAAAGTTTCTTACTGAAAATCACCCTATATGTCAGCTTGCACACTTGTCATGTTTCAGAATGAGCCTTTTGAATTAGTTCCAATTTTTCCAATAACATTACTTAYACATGCTATTTACATGATTTGCCATTTTTAAAGTGATGCCAGATATGTCATTTCATCTACCATAACCCCTAAAGACTAATTACTCACCCACTCATTAGCTGTGTGGAAATACATACAATAAAGTGAACTGTCCCCTCTCCAGCATTATGCCTCTCATAATACAGCTAAACATAATTCTATTTGTGGCCCAGGATTTAAAAAAACAGTATGTAATAAACATGGTTCTTTATGTTATTATCCAGTGAATCTCTATGCACTAGTATCTCTAAGACAATTACTCTTTGTACTATGAAAAAAGTATTTGGTTTTACTTGGCAAAAGCGAAACGCTACAAGTAATAATAGGCAGTCCTATTTCAATGATGGCAAATTGTAAAAAAANGAAATGAATTTAATGAAGTGAAATCATTTAAGTTAAATTATTTCAATAGAATTTTGCAAGTATCCTAAAGGCCTTTACAATGTTTAGGTGTTGAGGATACTGAATGGACACTAGTTCCAGATCAGTAAACTCCATGAAACTTGTACTTTCTTAATCACCAGTCCATTCCTGTGCCCTTAGCAGTGATTTCGTCTTCTTTCAAGTTATAAACACTCTCACAGAGTCAGCTCCTGTTATTTGAGAGTAGCAGTTGTCCATTCACACAGCCTTTCAAGCAAAAAACTAGAAAGATCAAACAGAGTACTTTCTGGCAAGAGCTAAGGAACAAAAAGTAGAAGCATTAAACAAAAAAAGACGTGCAGTGTCCAAGACATTATTTCCACAGTTTCCACAAGGACAAGTGAGACTGCACTCCTAGGACAGACAGGGGAGATGGAGTTAGAGGCAAGGAAGGCTGACCAGTGTCTGAGATAGCTCAAGCAATAGAGTGGTGAGAATTGTAGTTTGAAACTTACAGTGGTTCCCAGAGAGATGAGTACTTAGAAAGTCTATGGAGAATGTATCTTACAATCAACTAAAATACACTACCCATATCAGTAGAAGAGAGARGACTATTTCCCAACTGAGTGATTTTGGATAGGTAGACATTTACTATAAAATGAAAATAAAGTTTTAATGAATTAAAAAAGCTTTTTAAAAAAGATCTGTAATAACTTTTGGGGAATAATTGACTATATGTGCACTGTTCTCTTTTGTTTCTGCCCACTCTAAGATCAGCTTACCTGATACGTGGACCTTCTCCTTTGATGTGGATTCATAGCAGTCTGTAGAGTAGTCTAGAGTACATTTGCCTTGAATACGTCCTTTATCAAGCAAGTTCTCATCACAGACTGCTTCTGTTCATAGTCCTCATCAATTTCTCATATAATTGTCTGTTTTTATGCCCCTACAACCCTGCCTCTTTCCTGTAAAATAAAGACCTGGCATCATTGTAATATGGTATTATAAAAGATTGATGAGAGATAGAGTCTTTGGAAAGCACTTAAACAGCTTTGAACTGTGGATGCCGGAACATCATTAAGCCATTTACTACCTCTTAATGKGTTAATGGGTTTTAAAGAAAAAGTTTCTTACTGAAAATCACCCTATATGTCAGCTTGCACACTTGTCATGTTTCAGAATGAGCCTTTTGAATTAGTTCCAATTTTTCCAATAACATTACTTAYACATGCTATTTACATGATTTGCCATTTTTAAAGTGATGCCAGATATGTCATTTCATCTACCATAACCCCTAAAGACTAATTACTCACCCACTCATTAGCTGTGTGGAAATACATACAATAAAGTGAACTGTCCCCTCTCCAGCATTATGCCTCTCATAATACAGCTAAACATAATTCTATTTGTGGCCCAGGATTTAAATAAACAGTATGTAATAAACATAGTTCTTTATGTTATTATCCAGTGAATCTCTATGCACTAGTATCTCTAAGACAATTACTCTTTGTACTATGAAAAAAGTATTTGGTTTTACTTGGCAAAAGCGAAACGCTACAAGTAATAATAGGCAGTCCTATTTCAATGATGGCAAATTGTAAAAAAAAAAAAAACAAACTGAATTTTATAATTAATAAGGTAATGGGGCAAGAGAGATATCTGAGAAATTTAGAGTGCTTACTGTTCTTACATAGCACCTGAGTACAGTTCCCAGCATCAATGTTGACAGATAACTGCCTGTAACTCTAGCTCCAAGAGATCCAGTTTCCTCTTCTAGCCTCTGAAGGCATTTGTAACATAAACTACTCATGTGCATGCACGTACACAGACACACAAACACGCGCACACACACATAATAAATAAATGGATGGAGAGATGAATAAATGAATGAGTAAATAAGTTTAAGAAAATTTTTTTCTTTCTGAAACATAGGATTATGAATAAATTGACCAGTCATTTTATTTGAGCCTGACAGTAAAATTCCTATGACTCAGAACACAGTTGGCTTCACATTTTAATGTTAATTATAGTTTCTGGAGACAATCCTTGAAAATTAAGATCTCATGGTTTTAGAAGGAGGGAGATTTTGGTTCCACAGACTTAGAAGAAGGGAGGAGCAGTGCTTAAATCATGGGGCTTAATTAATTCTGATACTGTCATATTGGGGTAGTGAAGACAGGCAGATCCTTGAAATCCATTGACTTGTCAGCCTAGCCAAATCTATGTGCTTCTGATTCAATGAGAGGCCCTGTCTCAAAATATAATGGTGATGATGATTGAGGAAAAACAAGGTCCACCTTTGGCCCCACATGCATAGGCACACACACAAGCATTCACCCTTGCATATTCATGTATACACACACTAACACCTACATTAACACCTACATACATCACATACATAAACACAGCAATCAATCAAATTTTAAATGAATATAATTCTAATCTATGTAATGTACAATTTGAGAAGCATCAGTGTTGTGGACAGAACATAATGTCATATTCTGATTTTACCCTCACTACTTGAAAGTCTAGGACAGGAGGATTGTTATAAGGACAATGTTTACCCTGTTGCTCTCTCTCTCTCTCTCTCTCTCTCTCTCTCTCTCTCTCTCTCTCT
>BDUI01015695.1:21054-32025 GCA_002335545.1 Apodemus speciosus
AAAAAGCCAAGGTTAATAGAAATTAATACCAATGGCCCTCATGAATGGTATCATCAGCCTTGGCAGAGATAAGTAAACAGGAAGTTTTCCCATTGAACAATTGGTATCTGCTCCCTCCTTTCCTTAGTATTTCATAGTAAGTGCCATATTTATAATTAATATGAGAAAAACATAAAAATAATGACTAGTGTTTGAGCAACTGCCCCAGCATCTAAACAGAGGAATTTTGCTTTGAGCAATGTTTGAAACACTGTTGTCCATCCTATACCTCTGGGGAACTGTTCTGAAAAATGCATCAGCTGGCAATCCCATTATCATGAGAACAACATGGAATATATTTACAAAAATCTGAATAGTATCACCAACTGCATACCTGGGCTATAGGGTGTGGTTGAAAGAGGCACACAATCCAATAACAATAGGCATTATAATACTAGCTACTGCTCCTCATGCCCAGTGAACAAACAAGAAATCGGAACACAAGATGGAGCTCACTCAATAGAAAGGAGAGTTCCTTGTTTTGCCTATTTCAGAACTGTCATTAGGTGCTGTAAGGATTGGTAATAACCAAAACAGTGTTACTTAATCACCTGGCTTCACATAGACACCATGYGACAGCCCTACTCTACTTTCCAAATCAGGTAACTTTCTCAATCCTAAATTTACACACTCTATCTGCCACAGGACTCCAGACTGCTCTGCCAATCCTCATAGGTCTGCTTCTCTTCCCACATTGGAGAAAGATGTAATTAGGAAAGAACTTAGAAGTCCCCAGCTTTGATCTACATACAACTTGCCTCCTGACCCACACAATTGCCTTTTCTGGGTCTAATGGATGAAATATCTATCCTCTTCAATAAAGCCACCCTTCCACGTGTGCACTGAGACCAAACCTTTCCAACCCACATAAAGGTCTTACTCCACTTCCCCATTTTTCCTTCATACCCAGTTTATTCCCATTGACTGTACCTCCCTTGTTCTTATCAGCACAGAGAAATCAAGGAACAAAGAAAGCCCCCTGAGGTACAGCTTCACTCTTTGCTCATTACTCTATTTCTTTTTTTTTTAAGGTATTGCAGTAAGACTTTATACTGCTTAAGGGTACAGACTTTGAAGCCAAAAGTCTTGGGTTCAAAACTTGGCTGCAGTGTATGGCATTGGGACAGTTCTTTCATGTCACTGTGACCCAGTTTAAGACAGTGTAACCCCACAGAAATGACAGGTCATAAACATGGAGAAACAACTTATAGAATATGTACACATTCTTTATTGTTGTAAGACAAAGGATTGTCAAGTGAAGTCACTTGAGATAACATCCACCTCATTCTTTCTGTAGGTAACAAAATACCCATGGGAAAAGATACAGAGACAAAGTGTGAAACAGAAACTGAAGGAAAGACCATCCAGACACTGCCCCACCTGGGGATCCATCCCATATACAGTCACCAAACCCTAACACAATTGTGGATGCCAACAAGCATTTGCTGACAGGAGCCTGATAACTCTCTCCTGAGAGGTTCTGCCAGTTAATTACAAATACAGAAGTGGATGCTCTCAGCCAACCATTGGTCTAAGCACAAGGTCCCCAATGGCAGAGCTAGAGGAAGGGCCTAAAGGAGCTTGCAGCCCCACAGGAAGAACAACAATATGAACCAACCAGTAGCCCCAGAGCTCCCAGGGACTAAACCACCAACAAAGAGTACACATGGAGGGACCCATGACTCCAGCTGCATATGTAGCAGAGAATGGCCTTGTTGGACATCCAAGGGAGGAGAAGCCCTTGGTCCTGAGAAAGCTCGATGCCCCAGGATARGGGAATGCCAGGAGAGGGAAGCAGGAGTGGGTGGGTTGGTGAGCAGGTGGAGGGAGAATGGTATAGGGGATTTTCAGGGGGGAACCAGAAAAGAGGATAACATTTGAAATGCAAATAAAGAAAAATATCTAATAAAAAAGAAGTCCAAGCATGGTRAAGTTTAGCCGGAACCTTGCCTTAGAGAGTCAGGCTTGGCTGGTACTCACTCAAGTTGTTGGTAAAGGTCCCTTTTGAGTGGGTGATTTTTTTCTCTCTGTCCATTGGAGGTCACAGCTTAAGTCTAAGAAGCCACTCTCAATTCTTAAGACTTTTTAGTTTCTTCCACACAGACTCCTCCAACAYGACTGTGTATTTTATCAATTCCAACAGCAGACCCTCTCACCCAAAGGAAGATCTAACCTGACCTGTGAGGGCTTTCTAGATCAGGATTGGTATCTAGAAAGGTCTTCTCATCAGAGAAACTTCTGCTTTGCAAAAAGAAGTTTGCTAAAAGCATCCACAGATCCTATCGCGTGTAAAGAAAGGGAAGTATGTTGGTGTGAGGATCAGGCACGGGAATGATGAGCCAACCCAAAGAAAAAGAGGGGAGAAATGTAATTTAATGTTAAAAATGGATGAGGCAGGGCTGCATAGACTAAATATAGAAGGGAATTAGTAATACATGGTTTATAAAAATTTCAAGTTTCAGAACAATAGCTTCATGTAATGCTACTTTTAAAAATGTATGCGTGCACATCTACTCGCCTATGCTTTCCATCCATCTGTATTTTCATATATTAATGGGAAAGCAGGTACAGAATGAGTCTCAGCAGATTGCTAAACATTTCTTATTAGTTGAATATTTACAGCACGCAACTACTATTTGCATATTTTATAGGATTTTCAGTTTTTGCAGCACAATGTTTTTGCGCAGTTTATATCAGGACGATGCTTATTTATCCATGAATATACGGTGCTGAACGCACTTTCCTTCTATTCTTCCATTTCTAGCTTACCACCTTATCAAGTGGATATGCATATACATATGCATATATATCATACGTGTTTCTGGATAGTAATTATACTTCACAATMTCATTATAGAGAGATTTGTACATTAGAATTTAAATACAAAAATRACAAATACTATATACCTTATTGGAACAGTCAGAATGAAAAGGATACTTGGATAAGGAACTGCAAGGGCTACAGAAATTGCATTACACAAAGTAAAGACTGCAACAGGTACAACATAAGACCATTTCTGTCCTAATAGTTATGAAGTTCTTCTTTTAATAAATGCTATCCTATACCAGCAAATATTTATTCTGCAATTTTTTCTGCTTGTACTTAAGGAAAATTGGTCCATGTAGTACCTTTTGCTGCCATCATTATTATTCTGTCTGGGTATTAAGGTTAATGGAATCTCACTGAAGGAGGGGCCAGCCATTCAGCTTTTTTCTAGGATTCTGTGCTGCAGCACACAGTAAGGATCAACTTTTCCTTTAAAGGCATGAAAACTCTGGCCTAAAATCCCATACAAGCCTGCATGCTCTTGCTTCAATTTTCTTCTGTAGTCAAGGAGAACAGAAAACACACAGAAGAAAGTGAACACAAAGTTCTGATTGGAAAGAAATGCAACCTGTGCAACGCCTCAAACGTGCAAGGCTCATTGCAAGTGGAGCTACGTCTGAAAGCGATTTGCTTGGAGATAGTACTATGGGATGGATGAACAGTAATGGCACATGGAGTCCAAAGGGAACTAGAGGAAGATTTGTGTCCTATACTTYGGACAATGCCCAGGAGGCATGGATAGAGGAAACTTATCCCAAGAGCCCTGAATTTAACTCAGTTAYGTTGATTGGGTACCACTAGCTGAGAAATTGTTTCTTAGAAGTGGTGGGGGTTGGYAATTGGGAGAAAACGAACTTTTGCCTTAAGGGAAGCAGTAACAGCCTCAAGTCATTTCCAGCTGTATGGACTTTCAGCATATGCCTCACTCAAGCAATCGTCACTTATTAAACTAATCTTTTATTCCCCTCAAAACCAGAAACCTTAGTGGTACATATTTGAGCAATGGACTCCCGGTTATATTTAGCAATATATGTGTATACAGAAATGCATATATKCATGCATTCACAATCAATGAAAGGAGAGGCTAGGAATTGGGAAGAGAGTGGGGAAGGCTATATGGCAGGGTTTGGAGGGAGAAAGGAGGGATAAATGTAATTTAATTGTTACCTCAAAAATAACAAAAAAAAGCGAATATAATTTTTAGTTTGGAATAATTTTTGTTTCAGGGAAAACTGCGAATATAACACGGAAAGCATTTCCCCCAGTTCCTCCAGGATTCACAAGACAAGAAATACTTTAAAACCCATTGTCAGGTTTTAGTCAGAGGTGTGTGTAGTCCAGGGTTGTGTAAAGAAGCTAAGTGAACATGATCCTGTTGACTGAGCCAGYRCCTGCCATCAAGCAGYAAGCCTCGATGGTCCTTGTTTGATTTTTGGCTGTGAGTCAGTTCCCTGGTTGGAGGTCCTGCTGCACACAAGAGCAAGCAGGTCTGCCTTTAGGTTCCTGCCTTGAGTGTCTTCCTTTGCTTCCCTCAATAATCAATAAAAKATAATTTAAAGCCTTCCTTTACCATGTGGTTCTTGGTCATTGTGTCACAACAAGAGAATGAAACTAGATCAGCCAGTCATTAAACACTCCTATAGTCCAGGGATGAACAATTAAGCCCCGCCTTCTGAAGACGCAAACATGTTTAGAGTACTTCTGTAAGATAGGGTCTATTTAATTATTCCATCATATTTATGTAAGTTTACTCTTGTGGATATTCTTTTACTTGTAAAATTATAATTGAATTCTATTTTTATTAGTTTCTCAGAGTTCAAATTCTTTTGAATGTGTGTATTGCAGAATTTCCCCCCACCTCAGTCTTCACAAGTCTCTGACAATGGGAAGCACCTGACTCTATACACAAGGTGACTGCACTGTCATTGCTTTGTCCCACAGCATCGTAAGCAGCCAAACAACAAAYGTTAGACRCTTGTTGACAAACAGTAAGCAGAGGCAGATGCAGTTCACAGGTTGAATTACAGATGCTTTTGTTTACCATAAGCTAAATCTAGGTAAAAATCCATTCATCCAGATAATTTTTCCAATGTCAGTAGAAGAATTGAAGCTTGAAAATGGAAGGCAGGCTAGAGAGAGAATGCAGCAGTTAACAGCACACGCGGCTCCTCCACAGAACCTTCATTTGGTTCCCAGCACCTACATGGCAACTCACAGCCAATCCAAGGGAATGCTATGCCCCCTTTTGGCTTCCAATGGTACCAGGCACACAGGAGGATTGGGAACTCAAGCTCAGTTTAAACAACACACTGAGATTGAGGTCAGCCTCAGCTACTTAAGAGTACAATAAAAAAGAAGGAAGGAAGGAAGGAAGGAAGNCTTGTTGACAAACAGTAAGCAGAGGCAGATGCAGTTCACAGGTTGAATTACAGATGCTTTTGTTTACCATAAGCTAAATCTAGGTAAAAATCCATTCATCCAGATAATTTTTCCAATGTCAGTAGAAGAATTGAAGCTTGAAAATGGAAGGCAGGCTAGAGAGAGAATGCAGCAGTTAACAGCACACGCGGCTCCTCCACAGAACCTTCATTTGGTTCCCAGCACCTACATGGCAACTCACAGCCAATCCAAGGGAATGCTATGCCCCCTTTTGGCTTCCAATGGTACCAGGCACACAGGAGGATTGGGAACTCAAGCTCAGTTTAAACAACACACTGAGATTGAGGTCAGCCTCAGCTACTTAAGAGTACAATAAAAAAGAAGGAAGGAAGGAAGGAAGGAAGAAAGGAAGGAAAGAAGGGAGGGAGGAAGGAAGGAAGGAAGGAAGGAAGGAAGGAAGGAAGGAAGGAAGGAAGGAAAGGTAGAAGAAGGGGGAAGAGAAAGAGAATCTGCAGTTCAGAAAAAAGACATTATCAAGCCAAATCACAGAGGGAAAGAGCTGTTTATATCAAAGCTTATTTCCCACTTAACATAAGCCTTGACATTCCATATTTTACAATGTCACATTTCTGATACTCTAGCCTTACCCATAAAAAAGGACCCATTTATTGAAAGAGCCACAGATTTTAGAAAACCACAGCCCCCAAAGATTCCTTTTCAATCAACTTATGCTTTTTAAAATAACATTTACCCAATATAAAAAGGAAACCCTGCAAATTTTAATTACCCTACATTTTTTAAAAAAGGYTATTATTGCAGCAATCTATTCCAAGGCTGCATAAATTAATGAGATAAACACACTATTCTGATACTTGGGAGCTCTTGACCCTAAGATAGCAGAGATGTGAGACTGTCTAATTAAGATTCACACCGTCATATGCTATTACATTTATCAGCCAAGGGATGTGTTTGTTAATTCTTTCCTGTGAGCAAATGCCAAGTGCTCAAAGGCCAAGTGTAAACAGTCAAAATGAAGCAGAATATTAAGTAATTACATAACAAATTCGGACATTGTAGACAATAATTACCAAGACCAAAGCATTCATCGTTGGCTCTTGGACATCTAAGCTATCTACTAAAGTACTGACCTAAGTCTATATAGAAATGACATTGGGTTGAATGTATTTATTAAAATAAATCTGAATAGGCTTGTTTGCTGTTTATTATAATTAAAACAACAAAAGCTAAGTGTAAAACAGATCATCGTATTATAATTGGGATCAGATAAAAGGGACTCCCCTGAGCTTTAAATTTCTTCTGCCATAGAGTTGGAAAAAAATATACATGTACTGGAGGAGAGACCCATAAAGAGAGGTTAACTTTTTTTTTTAACTCTAATGTCTGAAGTCATCGGAGTTTTACTAGGCACTCTACTCAGAAATCTCAGATTTCTACTATATCTTGAAATAGATTCATTGCTATTTTCACACAGGGTCAAAGCAGAAGGACACATATAACTCGTATAACTCGCTGACAGCTTTTATGGTCACCACTTTCTGTGTACCTTCTTTAGGGACCACAGCCCCTGATCCCCAGTTCACACAGTGATTGGCTGAGAAGGAAAGGCCGCGCCTCTTTGATTCACTGTAGTATCCCAGATGAGGCGACCCTGAATGATGGCATCGGGCAAGTATGAAGGGGGAAAAGAAAGACTTCCTTCCTCCAACATCGCAGGGAGATGTTCTCTTGGGGAAAAAAAGGTACAGGTATTCAGCAAGGAGAGGTGCGAAAAGAAACCCCAGCTTCTGACAGGCCCAGCCCTCACACRTCTTACTGTATACCTGGCAGTTATTTCAAAGCAGTTTCATCCAGTAACTGGAGGACATCAGACAAGAGACCTCAGTATGTCAGGAGTCCTGGCCGTTCGCCTCAGCCAAGCCTCAGGATGAAAGAGGTCCTGTTCACCACTGTTGGAAACTTCCGTTTGTTCCAGGGAGTAAAGAGAAATGTGCTTGTTTGGAGAAGCCAGGAGTGATCACTGCAACTTCATGAGTCAGAAGTGTGTGGCTCTGGGCCAATTACCCAGTTCCCCTGCCACTCCTGTAAAAGTGCTAGTAGAGAGAACAGAGCCTTTTCTTTGGGGACCAAGCCCCTGGCCCATTCCCATCACTTTTGAAGTCCTCTCTGTCAAAGGGTTCATTAGAAAAGTGAAGGAAGAGAGCTGGTTATGGTTGTTTAGGAATATTCGTGCATGCATCTTCCTCTGCAAATGGTCAGATCAAATAGATTCAGTAAGAGTTAGTTTATGATCATAATTTCCACTAGTCAACGCTGGATATGTTTTGTCTGTGGTTTTTTATAGTGATAAATACATTAAACCAGAACAGTTGGAGGCACAGACAGTGTATTCTTTTCCGATTTTCAGCCACCATTTACCGTGATTCAGTCTTCTCTCCAGCTTGTAACAATACTGTTGTCTATAATTAACATATATCTGTTGTGAGTAAACAATTTGCCTTGTAGTTTTTAACACTGGAGTTTAGACAGAAAGGCACAAAGGTGTACACTGTGAGCTAATATTGTAACTGCAATTTCTTAACGGTCCAGCACGCTTTAGTCTTTTTTTTTTGACATTTTATTTTTTTTATTGGATATATTCTTTATTTACATTTCATTTCCCTTTTTCTGGATTCCCTGCCCCCCAGATGTCCCATATGTCTTTTTCCCTCCCCTGGTTCCCCCATTCACTCCTTCCCACTTCCCTGTTCTGGTCTTACCCTGCACTGCTGCATTGGGCCTTTCCAGAACCTGGGTCCACTTTTTCTTTCTTGTCGGAGAGCATTTGGTAGGTGGAGTGTGTCTTTGGTGTTCCAAGATTCTAGGCTAATATCCACTTATCAGTGAGTGCATGCCATGTGTATTTTTTTGAGACTGGGTTACTTCACTCAGTATGACACTTTAGTCTTAAATGTGAAACTTTGGAGTTGTTGTTAGGATCATTTTGAAATGACCCCCTTTTATCTGTTATTATTTTAGTAAAAATAGAAATAAATAAATTGACTTTTTACCTTTTAAACTATACGATAATACTCGGGAAGATTCTGCAATTAAGAAAACATAGCAAGAAGCTGGCTGCTAATGAGTCTGAGACAGGAGTTTTAGGATAACTTTAACATAAAGATTTGATTTAATGAGACAGAACAAGAGAAGCTGTATAACAAAGAATATAATTATAAGCTGTGTGTGAAACGTAAGTCCCAGAACAACTGCAAGAAGCTTCCCCTTTGGGGAAGTGTCGTGCCCAGCAGCAGGAGCCTAGAGTCAAAGTCCAGCAGTCCTGGCTACACAAAAATCCATGGTAACCAGGTCCTAAGACTTACCTCATGCTCAGTGTTAGTCAACTGCACGCGGTTATTACCACAATTCATTTTTTAGAGAAGTTTAACACCAACATTTCATGAAGGAGTTTGTTTCTTTAAACACCCGAAGCTGTAGCACATGTCTTTAATCCCAGCATTCCAGGAGGCAGAGGCAGGAGATCTCTGTGAGTTCGAGGCCAGCCTGGCTTACTGAGCTAGTTCCAGACAGCCAGAGCTACACAGAGAAACCCAGTCTCATAAAAYAAAAATGAATGCATAAACTTACACTTAAATTGTTTTCTTTCCCCAAAATGCCAACAACAAGGATTGAAGTAAGCCTCTAAAAAAATTAGTTTTCCTCTTAGATTCAAAGAGATTTAAGAGGTTGTAAAGGGTGGATAGTGCTAGTAGGTAATGAATCAAATGTCATTTGATGGTTGCAATGCCATGCTCAGTTCAGCGACAATACTAGTGCAACCTTCAAGACACTTGACCTAAAATAGCTGAGTAATTCTCAATGAAGCTTGCTTTGTTATAGTAAATGAATGTTAATTTTACAATAGTGTTGATGGAGGTGGTGGTGTACTCTTTTCTCAGGAATCTTTTTGTTTTCCAAGAGTGTGTCATTTTCAGGCCTTTGTCACGATTATCAGGGAAATAAACCAGGATGAAAAAATCAGATACTTGGTATGAAACTATCTTACATATCATAAGGGCCCTGGCTGTTTAAAATCTAAGCTGATTTTGAAAGGATTTCTGTGGGGTCATGCAGGCCATTTCCCCATGTAAGCAGTGGTTTGCCTTGTCCAGCCTCCAGACTTTCCTTGCTTTGCATCCTTGTTTCACAATGAGCAGTTAAATTCTATCTTGGCGGAATATTTTTTTTCTCAACCAAACTCAAGTCTACTTCATGACAAATAACCCTATTAAAAATGGGGTACAGAGCTAAACAAAGAATTCTCAACTGAGGAATACTGAATGGCTGAGAAACACCTAAAGAAATGTTCAGCCTCCTTAGTCATCARGGAAATGCAAATCAAAACAACTCTGAAATTCCACCTCACACCGGCCAGAATGGCTAAGATCAAAAAGTCAGGTGATAGCAGATGTGAAGATGTGGAGAAAGAGGAATACACCTCCATTGCTGGTGGGGTTACAAGCTGGAACAACCACTCTGGAAATCAGTTTGGTGGTTCCTCAGAAAACTTGGCATAGTATTACCTGAGGACCCAGCTATACCACTCCTGGGCATATACCCAAAAGATGTTCCAACATATAACAAGGACACATGCTCCACTATGTTTATAGTAGCCATATTTATAATATCAGGAAGCTGGAAACAACCCACATGTCTCTCAGCAGAGGAATAGATACAGAAAATGTGGTACATTTACACAATGGAGTACTACTCAGCTATTGAAAACAATAACTTCATGAAATTCACAGGCAAATGGATAGAACTAGAAAATATCATTCTGGTGAGGTAACCCAGTCACAAAAGACACATATGATATACACTCAATGATTGGTGGATATTAGCCTAAAAGCTTGGAATAACCAAAATACAATTCACAGACCACATGAAGCTCAAGTAGAAGGAAGACCAAAGTGTGGATGCTTCAGTCCTACTTAGAAGCTGAAACAAAATAATYATGGGAGGTAGAGGGTGGGAGGGACTTGGGAGGTAAGGAGTAGGGAAGAGAAAAAGGGGGGCAGGATCAGGTATGGGAGGAGACAGGGGAGATGTCAGGAAATTGAACAGAGGTATATAGCAATGGGGGATGGGGAATGGGTGTAGCCAACAGAAAGCCCCARAAGCCAGGAAAGCAAAAGGCTCTCAGGATGACATTAGCTGAAATACCCAACAAAGGGAAGAGAGAACCTGTAGAGACCATATCCAGAGGTTAGGCATGGCCTCTAGTTGAGGGATGGGGCCACCCACACTTCTCAAAAAATTTAACCCAGAATTGCTCCTGTTTAAAGGAAATATGGGCACAAATTGTGCTTTGCAACCCCTTAGAAAGAACAGCAATATCAACCAACCAGATGCCTCAGCCTCAGAGCTCTCAGGGACTAACCCACCAACCAAAGAGTATACCTGGAGGGACCCATTGTCTGGCATCAATGGGAGGAGAGGACCTTAGTCCTGTGAAGGCTTGATACCCCACCATAGGGGAATGCTAGGGCATTTAGGTGGGAGTGGGTGGGTGGGTAGGTAGGGGAGCACACTCATAGAAGCAGGAGGGAGGGATGGGGTTACAGAGGGGAAACCTGGAAAGGGGATAACATTTGAAATGTAAAAAAAAAAAAAAAAGCTGTACATAGGTTTCTCTCTTTATCAGTGACTTTTACTCATACACAAAGGTCT
>BDUI01015701.1:16802-36534 GCA_002335545.1 Apodemus speciosus
CTCCTGATAATTTATCACTAAACCCACAGACTCTAGCATCTCCCAGCTCTAATCAGAGGACTTCCTTTATGTAGTACACAGTGAGGAGCCGAGACCATACCTGGTTAGAGATGCAGAGGATGAAGCCCTGAGGAATACTCAGCCCTAAACGGGACATCTGTATCTACTCCTCCCAGGACTCATTGTGGAAGAAGGGATCAGAAATACTTCTGTAAAAGGCAGGGGTGGCGACTGACTATAAGGACACAGTATTTTCCAGACTCAGCAGGGAAGCAACACAGATACACTCATGATGATTTCCACAGCCGACCCAAGAGCTGTGCAAAGTCAAGCCAGACAAACCCCAGCCTGGAGAGAGGAGCGGGGCGGGGCTATAAAGTCTCACCCTAACTGAGAAGCTCTTGGAAATGATAGCTGCTGGGAGAGGGGAATCCTTTTCTTTAAGGGCGTGGCTTCTAGCAGACTGCATGGGAATGGGCGGTCACATAATCTAGAATATATGGGCAACAAAACTGAATTTAGTGGATTAAAAGAGAGAGACACAGAGGAGGGTGAATRRGGAAGTGGGTGTTCCTATGGGATGAGTTTGGGGGACGGGGTGAATATTAACAAAATACATTCTATGAACATCTCAAAAAGAACTAATAAAAGATCAGAAAAATAAATAAATGAAAGGAAGACAGTCGTGTGGCTCAGAAGTAAAGCCTTTTCTTAGYATGGCTRAGGTTCAATTCCCAGTAATGCAAAAATCAACGTCAATAGGGAAGTACGGTTCTCCAGTGCTAGAAATCAGGGTACACAGCAAGAGGTCGCTAAGTCCTCGGGGTCCTGTGTATGGTACAGAGATCYCCAYATTAAAGAAACTTCTAGGACTGGTTTTAGAAGGAACACTCTCAAGACTGGGTTTCTCTAGATTTCAGAGCTASCACTTGAGTGACCTTTTAACCCTGTTAACAAGTCTACWAGGAAAGCCAGCTACCAWCCACAACTAACTTCCTGTTAACAAGTCTACAAGGAAAACTAGCTACCAACTACAACTAACCTCTGTATTTACCATTTTTCAAGCCTAAGAGGCTGAGAGATGAGGTGTTTTAACCCAGGGTACAGAGTGAATTATGCTGGGGACTCTGTAGGCTCGGACTCAGAGGCGTCTAACTCAGGCAACTTAACTCCTGCTAAAATATTCCCTCTGCCTTCATAGGCTCTCGTGCGGCCCAGAGCTGGGGGCCAGCCTATTCAGGTTCTTTTTTGTTGTTGTTGTTGTTGCCAAGCTTTTTAGGTTCCTCTCTCCTGTGTCCAGTGACTTGTGGTTGATGATTATTCCAGCCCCAAAGCTGTCAGCCAGCTGGGACTTGCAATCCAGTTAAGACAGGGAAGGGGCGAAGGGGGGGGGGCACCAGCAGAGCCTGGGCTTTCGTTAGATAAAGGATGGAGGTCAGTCCAGGCTCATCTGAAAGAAAGAAAATAGACCCAGAATTGTCTATCCCTCTCCCCAGCCCCATCTTCTTCTCTTCCTGGCTTCACAGCATCTTTTAAAATTACATTCTGTATTTACCAAACCCAATGAGGAAAATACACCACTGGGAAGAAAATTCACATGGAAAGCAAGGATCGAGACTAGATTTGGGAACAGGCAGGACTCCATCCATAGCAGACCACGAGTCAAAACCAAGAAATCAAAAATTTGTAAATGCAGCAGAGAAAACNTGTATGTGTATTTTTTTAAAGGCTCACTACTTAATATTGGATAACCAATTACAGGGCTCACCCCTGGGCATGACTAATTAATTCTCCCTCTTTCAGAGTTCTTAATTTCTTGTCACTCTTTATTGAGGGGTGGACCCTTGAGGGTTCCCGCATCCATGGTGAGATGTTAACTAGTGTTGGAATTGTTCAGGTTGTGTGCATGCAGCCATTTTGTTGAGATGAATGAAGCTTCTCGATTACATCTGTAAGGCTCATGTCCCCAGCACACTTCCTGGTCCTCCAGTTCTTACCATCTTTCAGCAATTTCTTCCTTGATTGTTCCCTGAGCCTTGGTAGGGGGGTAGGGATTATGTTCTAGATATATCAACTGGGGCTGGGTTCCACATGGTCAGTCGCTCTCTGCATTTTGACCAGTTATGGCTTTCTGTAATAGTCTCCAATGACCTCCTCTTGATTAAATATCAGCTCCACAGAGACATCTCTATTTATAAAGATTAGAGAGTTGGTGGCTCGAGAAGCTTCAAGTCTTCTGAGAAGTCTGAATGAATACACCTGGAGTTGCTTAGGCAACAGAGACTAGAGGAATTCCGATAAGCTTCACTCCTGCTTCAGAAGAACCAGAAGGGACACTCTGCCCAGTCTAATTGGTGGCGGCGGCAGTGTGTTTAGTATTACTTGTATGTATATGTTTTTGTGTGGTTTTGTTTTGCTTTGTTTTTTGCTTTTGTTTTTTAATCTCTAAATAAGATCACATTCGCTGAGGATTGTGACTCTTACATGTGTTTCGGGAGGACATGCTACAACTCAGTGTAGTGAAGCAGCTATATAGAATGGGTCCTTCTCCTGCCCAACCCCAGGTGGCTCCTTCCTTCCCATCCAGTTCCTGCTTCCCTTCTGTTCGCTGGGTAAGAGCACACTAGTGAGTCAGCCGTAAGAAAAAGTCGGTGACTGCATGAACTCGTTCTTCCTCTCCTTTGGGTTCTCTTCATCTTGTGCCAGTTGGTGGCATCTTGCCCAGGCAGTCGCTATGCCCTGGATGCACCAGAAAGAAAAAAAAAAAAAAAACAGCAACAGAACAGGTGCCAGAATCAAAGAAGATCCTGTCACTGGCGCTGTAGCCTGAGGCCCCAGTGAGGTGGCTCTGGGGAATGTCACACTTAAGGTTTTCTGTGTCCGTGGGTGTGCTTGAAGCTCCTGGAGTCACCAACTCTCTAATCTGTATGAACATAGACGTCTTTGTGGAGCTGAAATAGCCCGCCAACCCTTTTCATAAAATCATACCCAGCCACCCAAGTAGGCAGTTCCAGAGGAATATGTCATTGGGGTGGTTGGAAATTTACAGCCTTCCCCATATAAATCACACTAGCTACCACCACCACCACCACCACCACCACCACCACCACCAATTAGACTGGGCAGAGTGTCCCTCCTGGTTCTTCTGAAGCAGGAATGATACTTATCCTAACTCTCTAGTCTCTGTTGCCTAAGCAACTCCAGGTGTGTTCATTCAGACTTCTCAGAAGACTTAGAAATCAGAAAACTAACGAGTGTTTTCAAGAAGGCACCTAAGAGCTGGTTGTTGCGGAGCTTGGGCCCATCCTCATGTGTCCAGTGGGGACACATCTCCCACCACGCAAATCTTTTACTGTCAAGTAACTACCTCTTCAGAGGCCAGCCTAAGCATACCGTGCTGTTCCCAGGAAGCAGCTTTGTCTCCTTCCAGTCAGTCCTAAGACTATAGGTCAGTAGTAAAGTGCCTGCCTAATGTGTGTGCAAGGCCCTGGGTTTGACTCCTAGTATGTTAAGAATGATGAAGGAAGAAATGAAGGAAGGGAAGAAGGAAGGAAGGAAGGGAGGAGGGAGGGAGGATGGAAGGAAGGAAGGAAGGAAGGAAGGAAGGAAGGAAGGAAGGAAGGCAGGCAGGCAGGCAGGCAGGCAGGCAGGCAGGCAGATGGGCAGACTGACAGACCGATGATTTGTCTTTTTGATTTAATGCTTGGTTTAAAAACTTAGTTTCAAGAAAGAACCTTCCCTAAGGCCTTGCCTTGGAAGATCACCTCCAACCCTCATCCATTCTACACACACACACACACACACACACACACACACACACACACACACACACACACACACGAGACAGAGAGAGAGAATCCACTCAGGGGTGGGACGGATAAGTCATCTTACCTCTTGACCTTCTTCTCATTCTAACCATAATCCCCTAAAGAAGATACCTCACTCAGCAGTAAAGATGGAATTCCTTTTAACAAGGGATCAGGGAAATAACTGTATTCTTCCATAAAGAGGCCAACACTTTTTTCAGAGACAGCTGGATCCAAAAGGACAGTAGAAGCTACTGCTTATTAGTAGATTTTAGGCCCCTGGTTTAGCAGCCAGAGTCAGGACCTGATGAAGAGAAGATGATTCTTGTCCTGTTGGTTAGAGGCAAAGGGCAGAGCAAAATCTCTGACCTCCAGTCGGGAATATTGGTCTGTGCCACATGGCACAACTCAACTTCGATTCCAACAGAGCACATTGCAGCAGAGTGAAAGGACGCTTCTTCCTCAGCAGTGAGTCTAAAGTCCCAAGGCAATGTGGACGAAGGGCTCAGATTTGCAGAGGAACAGGAGGACACAACGGGGCTCCCCTAACCCCCACTCCCATTCTAGCTAGCTCTCCCTGAGGGATCTCTCATACTCCTGCCTGTCCAGTTCCATTTTGATTGATTATCCTGAAAACCCATCCTTACTTCAAAAGGAAAAGGGAGTCTGGGGGTCATGTTTTCTTGCCTTTCCAGTGATTTTTCACTCTTGGGCTCCCCACTGGGCTCTCTGCTCCAGCCTGATGTGGGGGTCCCTCAGGCAACCCCTGCAAGAAATGTTCACAGGCGTTCCCTCTCAACCAGTGCCTGTCTTTCCCCTCCTCTCATCTCTCTTCCCACTCTTAGTTTCTCTTAGCCCAGTCATCCTCAAACACAGGGGTGGTTTTACCTCTTCAGGGGATATTTAGCAATGTCTGGGCGGATGGGGGAGGGGATATTTATTAATTGTCACAATTAGTGTGTAACGAAGAGAAGGCAGTGGTGCTCACTGTCCCACGAGGCACAAGACTTCATCCTGTAACAAAGTGTCCTGGCCCCTGACATTCATGATGGTGAGGTCAGAAATTACCGCTATTTCACTTCCATCGTAAACTCACTCTTCCAGGAAGACCTCCCCTGGCGCTTTAGGTCTGACGGAGACCCTTCCCACAGTCCCGCAGTATTTCCACTCTGCCCTTTCCCTTGCAATGCAACACCCGATTTCTTAGCAGTCTCTCAGCCCAGGGGAGAGACTAGGGGTGCCCATAATTTGACACTGTAATTTGACACCTACAAATGTTTTGGGTCACAGTCATAGCTAGCCAGGGAAACATATGGCTTGTGGCCACACCTGGAGTAGGGTGCACATTGGCCCGTTTTCCCCCCCAGTGTCTGTGTTCCGTGAAGCACACTTTCACCTGTTGCTCTTGGACACGGTACTCGCAATGCATTCTTTCTTCCCAGGAGTGGGGTGGGTTTCCGAGAGCCTCAAATGCAGACACGCCAGTATTCTGACACACTCTGGGGAGTCTGGCAGAAATGGCCTGATAGCCCAGTTCTGCCCTCCTCTAGTTGAGTGACCTTCAGCAAGTTGCTTAATTTCTCTGAACTCAAGTTCATCATTTATGAAAGAGCATAAAAATAGAACCTGTTCCATACGGTTTGGAGATTTAGACAAGCCCAGGGTGTGTGAGGTACTACTGAGCCTGCCTCTGACAAGAGAGTGAGGAACATGTTACTGTAAGGACGGGGCTGGGGAGCTGGGGAGCTGTGTAAGAGTGCGTGCTATACCATCGTGAGGACCCGAGTTCAGACTCAGACCCAACATGAAAGCCAAGTGTGGCCATGGGCATGTCTGTAACCACAGCTTACATGGGGATGTGAAAAAGACAAGAAGTTTGCTGGTGTTGGCCGCCAGCCCAGATCCAGGTATCCGAAAGGCAGTATCAGGAAGCCAGTATCCAGGCATGAGGAAGACTGTATCAAAGGAATACGATGGGAAGGGCTGGACCACGATACCCCACAACCTCTTCTGGCCGCTGCCTACACATACAGTGCTTCTGTGTACACTCGTGTGTCCATGCGCCATACTTTCTTTTTTTTATTTGTTATTTTATTTATTTACATTTCAAATCTTATCCCCCTTCCCAGTTTCCCCTCCACAAACCCCCTACCCTGTCCTCCTCCCCCTGCTTATATGAGGGTGCTCCCCCATCCACCCAATCACCCCCACCTCACCACCCTGGCATTCCCCTACACTGGTGCATCGAGCTTCCACAGGACCAAGGGCCTCCCCTCCCATTGATGCCAGATAAGGCCATCCTCTGCTACATATGCAGCTGGAGCCATGGGTCCCTCCATGTGTACTCTTTGGTTGGTGGTTTAGTCCCTGGGAGCTCAGGGTGGTGGGGTGGGAAGGGATCTGGTTGGTTGGTACTGTTGTTCTTCCTATGGGGTTGCAAACCTGTTCAGCTCCTTCAGTCTTCCCCTAACTCCTCCACTGGAGTCCCCATGCCCAGTCCGATGGTTGGCTGCGAGCATCTGCATCTGTATTGGTCAGGCTCTGGCAGAGCCTTTCAGGGGACAGCTATTGCCACAGTTTCTTATACACACACACACACACACACACACACACACACACACACAAACTTACTTTGAAGAGCCCTTGCAAACTCCATGCCCACAGACAGAAGGATGGATGGTTGGGAGCAGTCTATCACCTCATTCTTAAGTCCCTCCACACTCAAAGGTGCCTACAAATGCGTTGTCTCACTATAGATTGGTTATATGTGCCTAGCGAATTCCCCTTCCAAAGCAGAGAGGCGCCCTGTGTCACCTGCAGGTAGGCTCAGGTCACCTCCAGCCTCTCACCCTCTCCACCAGCATCTTCTTTCAAACCCTGGCCTGGCACCTAGCTTCTTATCTGGATTCTACCTCTCAAGTTCCGCCTTCTGTTTCAGCCTTACTCTGGAAAGCTGCCTGCTTCTCAGCCTCCCTGGGTGCTTCCTCCAGTGTGAGCAGGGGTTCCACGCCCTGTTACCAACAAGCTGGGCCCTGCCTCCTATCAGGTCTGAACCCTGGTCCATAGCCAGGCGCCCCAGTTCCCATAGGAGTCCCTACAAGGGATTTTAAAATGTTTTTTTATGCACTGAGGGCCAAATAGGTCGTTTTACTTGCCTTCCCTACTATGGGCTAGGAAAAGGTGGGGCTTTCCTATTTCCAGCCCCCTGCTTCCTTTTTCCGATGCCTTAGATATCCGAAAACTGTTTTTGAAAGAAGCAGTGGCCTGTTTCCTAGACTGTCCAGGTCAATAAACAGAAGTGTCTGTTTAGAGATAGAGAGTGAGACCGGAAGTGGGTGCTGTGCCTGGTCAGAAAAGGCGTCACACAGGGCACAGGAAGCTACACACAGGAAATCCTTCGGCTCTAAGAGCAGATGCAGGAGCCAGGTCCCACACGGGTAGGTAGCTGTCAGTGGGATCACATCCAGGAATGGTTTTCAAAGCTCTCCCTGTGAGCAGAGCCTGGGTCAGAGGAGTCCAGGATCCCACTGCTGAAGGCGGCTGGGCAGGGCGAGGTGGGGGTGAGTGGGTTGTGGCATCAGCTCAGGAGAGGGAGCCTCTGGTGCGCCAACAGCTTCTGATTCTGGGTGAACAGCCCTGCTAATTGGCTTTTAGCCTAACAGCCAGGAAAACCTGGTGGGTTGGTTTCTTGATCTCTTTCACTTCCTGGTTCTCTTGTCCTCAGGCTGAGTTTACTCAGTTCACCTGTTAGCCTGCAAAAGGATGGGGTTTCGGTTCAGAATGTGTGATGGGATGCCACGGAGAGGGTGGAAACAAGTGAAATCAGAACTCTTAAGATTAAAGTCAGTCTCTGGGCGCAGTGTAGCATGCCCCTCATACACGCAGAAGGCAGAGGCACGCAGATAGCTTTGTTTGTTTGAGGCCAGCCTAGTCTACACAGAGTTCCAAGCCACCCAGGRCTACACAGCGAGACCCTGCCTCAAAAATATAAAAATTAATTAATTAAGATTGCAAGTGCGAGTACCAGGAAAGACCCACACATCTGTCAGCAGCCCCTCCAACTCCCCATCCAGGCTGRCCTTGGGTGTCCACAGCCTCTGATTTGAAGGAAAAAAAAAAAAAGCCTCCCCCCTTTCCCCTACCTGTAGCCTTGCCAGTGTGTACAGTGAACCTCTTTGCTGTTACTCAGAGCTTACTAAATATGGTGGAAATGTCTCAGCAGACTCACAGTGAAGTGCCCAGGGCCCAGGATTCCAACTACTTTCCAAGATGGTTCAAGTCCCCTCCAGGAACACTCTCATCCTACCCCAGCTGTGGCTTAGGCCAACGAGAAAATCCTTCAAGGGAGGGTTTTCACCACTGTATAGGGATGAATCTGACATGGCTAATTATAGAATGAGCACCTGCCCTCCTGAGCTTCCTCCTGCAGGGAACTTTGAGGGTTTCATGTCAAGAATGGGTCCTGTTTGAGCTGGTCACTAGTCCATCAGAGAGCTCCTATCATAAAGAACCGTAGAAACAAGCAAAAAGGTCAGAGAGAGACCAAGACCTGTCCTGATGAAGGTCAAGGGCATGCATCCTTGATATAAACCGAACAGAGTCAGAGGAAAGTTAACACGTGTTGTGTGAGCATTCGGTGCATGCCACACCATGCATTAAGTACTTTCTGGCCATTATTTTGTACCCCACAACCCACATCCTGATGAGGCAGACTCTAGGCTGTGGAGCCAGACAGCTTCAGTTTAAACCTTCCCTTGCCTCTTGCACATTGTGGACTCTCGTGAACATCCTTACATTCTTAAAGGCTAAATTATCCTTATCTGTAAAATGGAATGCTAATAGTACCCACCCCATAATATTCAGATGAATGCTTACAGAATGGTGAGACACGCCTCCGGCATAAGATAAGCAGTCAACTGGTATTAGCTAGCCTTATAACCGGGGCCTTTGATAGCGTCTATCCTGGGCTTCAGTAACAAAGTCCCACAAAACTACTAAGTCCCATTAACTAAATGGTTTTAGTCACACAGATGTATTATCATCTGGCTCTGGAGGCTAGAAGTCCAAAATGAGGGTGTCCATGGGTTGTTTCTTTTGGAGGCCTGAGATGGAAAGTTTGTTCCATTTTCTGAAGTCCATCTCCTGGCCCACACAGATTCTCACTCCTACCCTCTGGGATCCTCAGGCATTCCTTGCTATAGGCACATCCAGCTGTCTTCTGTTGTGTCCTTTCCTGTTCTCTCTGTGTGTAATTCCCCTTTCATAAGGGCAGCAGTCACATCAGATTTAAGCCTACTCTAGTGACCTGCTTTTAAAACAATTACCTCTGAGATCCTGTCTCCAAACAAGGTCACGCTCTCACGTACTGACAGCTGATAACATCCTGTGTATCTTTTAGGGGAGGCATAATTTGATCTATGAGATACAAGTCTACGTAACACGCTTAAAGTTATGTGACTTGGAGGTGGTCAAGCCTTAGCAGAATGTGGGTTTTGGATGGCAGATTCCACAGCGTCAACCCCAGAGGAGGCCTCAATCGTGCTCAGTGTCCTCCGGGATGAACGGATGGGGCAGGGATGTTTAGCATTGTGACATGATGACATTGTCATTTACGGAGATGGACTGGGCTGAATTCGTAGCTATCCTGGGAACCATGTGGGCTGTGAGCCATACGCTAGCCAGCTAGCCAGCTGAAGGGGTTATAGCCTCTGGTTTTGTTAATGGCATTTTCTCTTTATTTTTTCCCTCTTCCACAGCCTGCCTGCTCCAGGCTGAGCTGGTAAATTATGAGCGAGTCAAGGAGTATTGCCTCAAGGTCCTGAAGAAGGAAGGAGAGAACTTCAAAGCTCTTTACAGGTCTGGTGTGGCCTTCTATCATCTTGGGGACTATGACAAAGCTCTCTACTACCTAAAAGAAGCAAGGACCCGACAACCCACAGGTGAGACAGATGTCCCTTTCTCACCACACTCACTCCTGACAATTCCTAGGGCCTGCTCATTGCAGAAGATGGTGTCTGTGGCTGGCAGGACTGGGTGGGGCCAGAGATAGAAAACACAAGGGCTCGGGTATAGGCAAGACCTGGAATAAGGAGGGGGCATGCGGTCCATAACTTCACCTGGGATCTGGTTTCCAGGGACCCTGGGCACCCCTTCTCTTCAGATACACTATAGAATTGGTAGAATTGGTTTTTGCCTTTCTCAGCTCAAAGCTAGGTCTCTTCACTGACTCAGTAAGTATATACTTACTGTTTACTACATAGAGTTCTTACTGTGTAGCACAAGCTGCACCAAGCACCAGGCACCAGGGATGTAGATGATAAGGTGCCTCCCTTTTCCATGAATCCACATTTGACTGACAAGGCTGAAGCGAGCAGAAACTTTTGGTGCCCAGCATCTTTCGGGAAGCTTGGGTGGACTCCTCCAATCAGCTGGTGTTCCTTCAGATCACGTGTATCAGCTCTCCCAATCACTCTTTCATTCTATAGGTATTTGCTGAGGTAGTGCAGTGGACAAAGTGCAGTGAGCCAAGAAGGCAGCTGCCGTGTCCAGTGCCTTGTGCTTGTAATCCAAGCATTCAGGAAGCTGTGGCAGGGGAATCTCTTAAGCCTAAGGGTTCAAGACCAGCCTGGGCAGTACAAGGAAGAGTTACTTGTTTTATTTGGGTTTGTGTTTTCGTTTGGTTTCTTTCTTTTCTTTTCTTTTCTTTTCTTTTCTTTTCTTTTTTTTGAGACAAAGTCTTGCGCTATCAACCAGGCCACACTCAAACTCCTCATCCTCCTGCCTCCCACGTGCTGGGATTACAAGTGTGTGCTGCCGCTCCGAGCCAGGAGCGTTGACGATGACGGAGGAAGCACACAGATGGAAAAGTAGATGATGCGTATTTGGCAGTAGTGGACGCGATGAAGCAAATGAGGCACAGTAAAGGGAATGCTGTTTTAAGGCAGGAGGTCCGGAAACCTCTCCGATGACTACGGCCTGACACCATTACTGTTCATGTGGTCATTAACAAACATAGCAAGATTTCCTCCACTCCGTCTTTAAGAACTTCTCAAGTTGCTAACATCCAACTATATTCTTTCTTTGTCTTTTTTAAAACGAATACGTCTCTATTTTTACGTATGGTTGGCTTATTTCCTGTGAACAAAGTGTGTTCTACCAGCTTTGGAACTAAGAAACTTTGGAACTAAAAGCGGACTCATCCAACAGTTTTCTTGAGCACCTGCTGTACACCGGTATAGGATGCTATGCCCAGAGCTTTTAAGCGTGATGCATTACTGCTTTCATTTCCACAAATAGGTATCCCAGGCAGCCGTGTGGATCTTAACGTTGTGGGCAGACATGACTCTGGCATGCCAGGCCCTACTCGCTTGCCGTAAGGGCTGGAATTAGGAGAGGATGCTCCAGTTGAGGACTGGTTATCTAGCAATACTTAAAATGATGAAAATAAGCGTGGAGCAAAGTCATTTTAAGCTCCTTAAGTTAAATAAAGCAACACAGTCGATTCATGTTTATTGATTATGGTGTTAAGCACTTTTAGACTTCCTTCTTCCGGTCCTCACGGCAGCTCTATGAGAAGGGTACTATGATGTCCAAGAGAATCAGGCTTGGGGGGACGTGCCAATCACAATATTATCTTCTTGAAGTTTTGGGKGGTTTGTTGTTGTTGTTGTTTATTTGGTTGGGTTTCTGTTTTGCTTGTTTTGTTTTGCTGACAAGGTCTTTCTGAATAGCCCAGGCTGTCCTCGAACTCACTATGTAGACCAGACTGGCTTCAAACTCAGAGATCTGCCACCTAAGTGCCGGGATTAAAGAAGTGGGCCACGATGCCTGACTCCTTGAGCATCTCAATCTTCCCAAGTCCTAGTTTTCCCTTTTTGCCACAGTAAGAGTCAGGATATATGCCTTGAAGATGGAAAGAAGAGCTAGATGGGATAATGAGGGCTTTAAAAAGCCAAGCACAAGGAAACTCTGTGGTGTCCACCTGTAGCCCCAGGCAGCTGGGGCACAGAGGCAAGGCTATGGCTTGACTGCAGGAGTTTGAGACCAGCCTGGGCAAGCACTCTTCCATTAACTATGCCCAGCTGTAAGCAAGATTTTTTTAACTTAAAAATAATTTGCGGCTGGGCGTGGTGGCGCACGCCTGTAATCCCAGCACTTGGGAGGCAGAGGCAGGCGGATTTCTGAGTTTGAGGCCAGCCTGGTCTACAAAGTGAGTTCCAGGACAGCCAGAACTACACAGAGAAACCCTGTCTCGAAAAAAAAAATTTGCAAAGTAGACATTAAAAATGAATATTGTTTATTGTAAATGAGACAGAAGGGTAGAGAAGTTGGGGCTTGCCTGAGGGTCAGTGCCAAGCAGGCTCTCAGCTAACTGCACTAACGCAGGGACCACTGAGATAACTACTTCCGGCTTCAGGGGAGAGCACTTCCTGCCCCCTCTCCCAGTGACAGTAGGCTGGTCATTTTTGCTAGACAAGCAATGAGGAAGAGGCCGTGGTGTCTGTCTGCTCTCTCTGCTGCTCCTAGGGAAAGGCAGAAAAGAACCTTGGCTGACCACCATTATCCTTGCTGGTCCCTGAGCTGTGTTTTCTCCTCGCAGACACCAATGTGATTCGGTACATCCAGCTGACCGAGATGAAGCTCAGCAGATGTTCCCAAAGGGAGAAAGAAGCCATGTAACAAGGAGCCTCCCTCGAGCCACACTCGGCCCTGACCAGGGACTTCCAGGCACCAGTGGTGGAGAGCCCCGACGTGGGTTCTCTCCTTCTTTTMCCAGATCGTCCTGTACCTCTCCTGCTGCTCATTCTGCTGCCCCCAACTCTGTCTGTGAGAAGGTGAGCGGCACTCTTGGACCTTCGTGGGCAGCCCAAACGTGGACTTATCCTCTTCTCTAGGTCAACAAATGGGACAGCTGGGAAGTCTCGTGGTCTGGGGATGGTCCTGTGGCTTTGACTTGGCCCAGGGTTTCTGAGCCTGGTAGGTGTGTGGAGCCCACAGTCTGGACCCTTCAATGCCTTCCCAGGGGATCAGAGCATTTGAGGCAACTGTGATGACCCTAAGAAGCATTGGCCAAACTAATGCTGAGATTGTGAATTTCCTTCAGCCCCCTGCGCCTGCCACACCCCCGGACTTGTCTAGGCTTGTACTTTCTTTTCTCCCACTGCGTGGTCAGGGCTTTGCCAGGATTCACATGCCATTAAGGCCCACTCTCAGTGCCCTCTGGTGACCACACATACCATTCCCCCACCCCCAGCTAGCCGGCAGCTGTAACAACAGAAGGGCAGGGTGAAATGGGCCAAAGGTTGGGGGCAGAGCAGACTGGGTAGGTGACAGAGGAGGGAAAGAAAGAGCCTTGGGTGGACTGAAGGATTAGACTAATTCATGTAAATAAAAACTAACTCACAGGCATCTGTTCCTGTCATTTCTGTTGGAAGCAGTCCGCTCCCTTACTTCTGTTCCCTCGCTGTCCCTCAGGCAGAGTGGCCTACAGCTTCCCTTAAAGCCACTGAGAGGCCCTTAGACCAGGACTCTATGCATCATGTTGGCCACAGCCTTTGTGCTCTGGGGAGTGGGCTGGGATTGTGGAAACTGCCCCAGGACTCGGCTTTGTGGGAATTTGTATGCCCCACGCCCCCTTTTTGACAAAATTATCTGAACTCAAAATCTAGCGCGTCACAAATTTTTGTCGAATGGATAAATTTCGACTGCAGACTGACTCTCCTGCCTTAAACGAATCGGGTCCCACCTGGTCTCCGGACACATATGCTTTTTAGGCTATGCCACATTGAAACATTTCCCGAGGGCTTACTGGTCCCCCGCCATAGTGCAATACAGGACAGAGTCCCAGTCTTCACGAAGATAGGAAAGTTAAGAAATCCATATGAGATTATTACCAATGACACCATTAATATATATGATGCTTAAACATTTTCAAGGCACTTTCATGTATTTTTTGTGTGACTTAGCGAGACACTATTGTATAAAATTAAAATATATACAGATGCAATAATGTTAATAGTTAGGATTTATTAAATGCACTATCTTCAGATTGTTACACGGACAATCTCATTTCTTTCTATACTCACTCTGTGGGATATTATTCCCAGGTGATGGAGAAGACAGACAGCCGGGAAAATTAACTTTCTTGAGGTTGCACAGCCTTACAGGACATGGCTAGGATTGAACCAGATCTGACTGGTTCCAGAGTGCTGGCTACGAACTATCTTAGCTTAGCTGCCTCTCTGTTGAACAGTTAACACTGTTTGAGAGCAGAACAATTTCCATAAAGTCGAAACATGATTCACACATCAATCCCTCACCCCCTTATATTTACATAGGCAAGACAGAAAGAGACCAGAAGCCAGAATCCCTAGTGGCTTTGAGCAGTGACCAGCCAGGAAGAAGACAACAGACCTGGCAACTACATCTGTGTGCTGGTCATTCTATTTGCTGATGGAGCAGCACGAATCTGAACAACCCACCTGGCCGTCCTCGTCCTCACTGCATGGCCAGCAGTGAGAAAGGACAGCAAGTGTAGGCAAAGACTCAAGGGAAACACGAAGTTAATTACGGATTATTTGTTCAAGCAGTTGCTTTGCCAGTGAAAGGTCCAGTCACTGCTGAAGGGCCCAGAAGCCAGCAGCACAGCTTATACCCACACAGCTCCCAAACACTCCCAGTGGGGGCTGCAGGAAGGTGCTAGAAATATCCAGAGTCCCACTGTGGCTCTGGAGAAGAAGAAAAGGAAAAAGCCATCCCAGGACCACTTTCCCTGACTTTGAACATATTCTGTCTTCTTCCTCCAAAATGGCTTCTCATGACCCCTAACCCCAAACTACTCTCAGCCCTGGCATATGCCTGTGCCCGTCCCCTCAGTCCTCCATGCCATCCCCAAGCCCAGAGGTCACAAGCTGACAGGATCTGAAGGACGAAAATGAGATTAGAGGCGGTCAGCTCCTCCTTTGCTCTTCAATGCATTAGGATGGTTTTGCTACTAATTTCTAATAAAAAGGAGGGAGAGAACGCTTGCTTGAATGAATGTGTTGGGGGAAAGGCTGTATTCACAGGAATAAGACCATTGCCACCCCAAAGAGAATGTTTGAATAAGCACAACGAGTGACTCAGATACATACACTCGTGGGAACTCCATTCACTGTGACCCAGACTTAAATGACACCCCCCACCTCAAAAAAGAAACTGTCTGGGGTATTAGTTAAGACGAGGGGGTGGCAGGGATGAATCTTCTGTGCATTTGTCAGCAGAGTCTTCAGAGAGCTGTTTCTCTTCCTTCTTCCACATCTCCTAAGATCACTCTGCTTGCAGACCTGGCTGGTACCACTGCTGAACTGTGCAGACTGCACTCAGCAACTGTCACCCGCCTGGACTTTTGCGAAAGACCCTTTGGCACACAACTTAGACTTTTGGTTGAGTTATAAAAGCCACACACATGTGTTGTAGAACATGTAAGGAAAGTTAAGGATGACCCTTAGCTCATCACACTAGCACCAAGAGGACACGTCCATCCTTCCTGTACATCTTTCGTTCTCCTTGGTATAAATGTGTACACATACTCTCACTGGTTTTGGGTTTTTCGCTTTTTTTGTTTGTTCGTTTGTTTTTTAATGAAGAAAACTGGATCATGCTGTATATACTGTTTCACAACTTACTTTTCACATGTGTATTTATATTTTAGAATATGCAATATATGCACAGATCTATAAAAGTCAAATAGTATACAAACTCTGTAGTTGAAAGTAACTCTTCTTCCCTGTCTGCCCACAGCAAGTTTCCCTCTGGTTTCTTGTGTACCCCTCTTCAAGAGGTTTGCGATTTTCAAAGATATGTATATATATTCTTTTATCACTCACAAGTGGTGGCATGTCAGATGCTTCCCCCCCCCCTGTTGCTTTATGTAATATGTCATGGGCGTGTCTCTTGGACTTTTCTGATTGCATCTTCCTGGTACAGGTAGATCTTTATTTTGTAACCCGTCCACACACATGGACAATCTCACCTGTTTCCACTGTTTACTGTAAATAATGTTGTAACTGACATTCTTGTCGCTAAATTTTGCACATGTCTGTGGCGAGTTCCTTAAGGATATAATCCAAGAAGGAAACTGTGTGACTATTTTTAAGGATTTTGATACATGTCGCCAATCCCCCCCCCACCCCCCGTAGAAAGTTGTACCCAGACGCTGTCCTGTTTGCTGCCCCCAGAGCACCCTGCTCTCTGGACCCTGAAAAGCACTAGGTGTTATCACTTATCAAACCTTTGCCAATTTGATAGGCAAATAACAGTAAGTCAATGGCATTTCAACTTATTGCTTTAACTTTCTTATCAGTGAACAGCATTTTCACATGCTTATTGGCCATTTGTATTTCTTTCTTTGTGAATTTCCTATTTATTTGATATTGATATGTTTATCTTTATCTATATATATGTTTATCTTTATTATCTATTTGTAACTTTAAGAATATTATTTTTGTCAAGAAATGCAACAGATATGCTTTCCAAGTGCTTTGCTTTCAGATTTCATTTATGGTGCTTTTTGACATACATAAACTCCTAATTCTGCAACTAATTTGTTCTGTGTTGCTAGCTTTTCCTGCCTGTATCTTCGACCCTCTCATCTGAAAGGCAATCTGAGCCGGCCCTTCTACAGCTTCAAAACCCTTTGTCACATCTCATCATCCTTAAGACAAAAATCGAAAACCAAATCCCTTAACTAGCGCTCAAGGTCTTTCCTTACCATCTCTCTCCAACTTCACCAGGCTCTCCTCCGGCCCTCTTAAAGAATCCTCCATTCCACAGCCACGTAGCCCTAACCCACCGAGCTGGGACGGTGCGTCTTTCCATACTGGCCCCTGTTCCCTGTAAGACATTCCTAGTACTTCACCCCATCCTTGCCTTGTAAGTCTTTTATGTGCTGACCCAGGATCACTCCCCAAACCTTAGTCTGTGTTCCTAAAGCAATGCCTCCCTGCCTCTGCCCAGGGTCCCCCACAACTAATCAGAATGTCATCTTTTTGTTTGGTTGTTTGGTTGGTTGGTTTTGTTTTTGGTTTGTTTTTTAGACGGGGTTTAGCCCTGGCTGTCCTGGATCTCACTATGTGGTTGGTCTCGAACTCAGAGACCAACTGAATGCCAGCATTAAAGGCATGCACCAACACCACCCAGCAAGAATGTCCTCTTTACAGTCCCCTCTTCCCTTGCCCAAGTGCTCCCCAAAGCAGACGCTCAGGTTTCTTTGCAGCCAGAATGTCTGCCATTGTAGGGGCTCAGGAGCTGCTGAGTTCGGCACCTGCGATGGATGATATTGTTTGCGGTAAAAAGTCTGGGCTAGACTAGTCTATGTCTCTGAGACATGAGAACCTCCTTATGAATCAGGTTGGCAGGGAAGCTGTGTGCTCCCGCTCTTGCTTTCCAAACCACCATAATCGCTTGAGCTTTTTGACAGAGCACGCTCTCAGGCTCAGGCTCAGGCTCAGGCTTGAACCCGATGAACCGGACACCGACGGAGAATGCCCAGGACATCAGCATGATGAGTGGGCAAGCTAGGGACCAGCTCTCATCCAGAGCACCCGGCCCCATCACTCCAGAGCACGTGACTTCTTACAGTGGACAAGTAAAGCTTTGTCAGAGTGCTCACTGAACAGACTACTGGTTGTGTGACACAGAGGTAGTTACTTTCTGACTCATTTTCCTAACTTACAGAGAAGGGCGTGAGGATTAAGAACTAACTGGCTCTCAGCTACTGTCTGCTACAGAGTAAGCACAGAATAACCTATTTCCTCACCCACCCTCCTCAGCCTCAATTTTCCTCACTTAAGAGTGTGACGATACCTCTGTGCCTGCCCTCCCTGTTCTCACACTCGGCTCTCTAAAAGCCCTTGTGTAACTCTGGTCAGTGGGACAAGTTTTGGGGAAGGGTGGTAGGAAACAGGCTGAGCCCTCTGTGGAACCCTCATGCCTCTCCACAGCAATCAATGGGAAACACTCTGATGATTTTCGGGACCCTCTGCCCTTTGGTCATGTACAAAGAGCAACACAATTTTCTTCCTGACAATCTACCCAAGAAGAGAGGCATGCTGCAAGGAGGAAGCAACTATTGGGAAAGAGAAGGAAAATYACCCGCTCAACTTCCAGTGCCCTTGGCATTCCCATCATGTGACTGCCGTGCAGTCAAACAACCAATCAGCAGCTGCTTTGATGAAGATGTCCCRCCCTCTGCATCCATCACCACAGCAGCCACCACAGGGCAGGTGGTGGAGGCGGAGAAAATGCACTCTGTCCATCAGGCATGGCATAGTTCAAATTACCGAGTCAGCATGAAAAGTCCCGCTCTAAATGGACTGAAATTGGATTCTATTAAAAACCGCATGCAGCAAGGTCTTTGGCTATTAATACTTGCTAAGACATAGGAGAGGGAGCGGAGGCGTTGGCCTCTGAGGAAGGTTGGGACTCAGCTGCTGTGGAATAGCTTGTGTGGAAGGARCCCTACATTGCCCTGTTTCAAAGGTCTCAGAGAATGGTAAGAGTGGAAGGAAGCTTGGGGTGACATGGCTGTACCCTCTCGTACGYGACCRGTCAAATCCAGTCTGGTGACCTACTGAAGGCCACACAGCTTGGAAGTTGTTCAGCCAGAWCAGGGACTCCAGCCAGCCTGCTCATGACAAATAATTCTCTGTCCCCTAAACCAAAATTGACTCACAAAGCCCCTAACTTAAACACATATTTTAATGTTGCAAATCGTTTTGTTTGAAAGTAGGGACATCATAGTCAATTCACTCAGTACTTGTTCCCCACGTGCCCAGCAGAAGAGTGTCCAGTGGTTAGCAAGACATGTCCTCTGCCTGCAAGTGGAATACTGGCGAGAAGGAAGCAATGCCAGTTCCCTGTAGGATGTGTCACCAAAGACTCTGGAGGCACACCTAGAAAGGAACCTCTATACCAATCCTGAGGGAACAGGGAGGTTTTGTCCCTGGAGGCAGCCGACACAGTAAAGGAGAGATGTGTAAATTCAGACCAGGCTCAATAACAATCTCAGTCTCCCTTTCCAGCTATGACTAAAAAGATGTCGAAGAGTCTTAGATGATCTTGCCTTTTTCCTGGTTTCTCATGCCTGGAATCGAGCAATGCTGCCTCTTTGCTGCCTTTTTAGGTCCAAGGGCCAAGAGATACAAAAGACTCTCCAGTTGTGTTTGACCAAGTCTTTCAAGTAGCCGTTTGTGTGTCTTTGAACGTAGCAGAAACTCAAGACTAGTGCTTTCCACAGAGAAAGGAGGCTCAGCCGATGGAATTGCTGACTGKGGACAAGGAGCTGAGCTCAGATCTTCAGCATCACTATAATATTCTTGGGAACCCAAGTGTGGCTCACAACCACTTACGACTTCAGTTCCAGGAGATCCAATACCCTCTTCTGGCCTCAGAAGACACATACACATATCATGTACATACACACAGAGAGACAGAGACAGAGAGATCCTCTTTTAAATAAAAGTAAATATTACTAAAAGAAATAAAGGTCCCATATCTCCTGCTTTCAAAATTTATCATAAAGTTGTAATAATGAAAACCATGTGATGCTAACCTCAAGAGATATCATCAGGGATCAATAGATACACACAATAGAAATGAGAGTCCAAAAATAAGCTCTGACATTTACAGTAAATTGATTTTCCTCAAGGATACAAAGACAGTTAGGGGGGTCTTTTCAATGAATGGTGCTGGGTTGACAAGATACCCTGCGCCAAGGTGATTGGGATCATCTGTCTCCTGCTACATACAGAAATCTACTCAACATGGACTATAGTCTTGAATGTAAGTGCCAGCATTATAAAATTCTTTATGACTAGGATGATATAATGGTTCTGAAACCCAAGCAACAAAAGAAAACGACAAACTGGACTTCACTAAAAGCTGAA
>BDUI01015705.1:13511-27341 GCA_002335545.1 Apodemus speciosus
CACTCTTTCCTTGTGAGCTTTTCAAACAAATTTGTACCTTCAGACCTTTTTAACCAGTGATGGGTATTGTCTAAAGCATCTCTGACATACCCTGCAATTTTTCTCTTGTCATTTTGTAGAAATCTAGGCTTCTTTTAGTGGGACTAAAATCTYTACCAATGCCTCTCCCTTGATACACATTTAACACACTTCATTCTGGCCAAACAACAAGATTCACAAAGGTTTCTCCTCCACTTCTTTTTAATCTTGTTTTTTCCTCTAAATCAGACTAAACAGGGACACAAATGCATACATTCCTACCAACAGGTTGAATGAACTGCTATTTGAAGTTCCATCCACTAGATTAATTAGTATATCACCTATAAAACCAGCTTTTTGAGGTGTCCCACACATCATAACAATTTAATTGTAATGTCTGTTATGGAATGAAAATGACATCCCTTGGTCAAATCTCCAAGATCACTGTATTCCATGCTGAAATCTGTTTGCATGCCTGCCATATCTAGTATATTCATGACCAGCACAACTGTATAGTTTGCCTCTGATCTACTTCTCCRAACTACCCAAATTCCTGCTGGTCCAGTACAAAGATTCTTCCATGTCATGCAGCATAATAACTCCAGCAACCAGCTTTCCATTAGAAGGTCTTTATGTGAGGCACCATTCTGTCACTGTAACTAAATGTGAAATGGGAGCTAATTTAATTGCAGGGATAAATATCCTATTTGGGCTTCTTTTAGAGGTTTAATTCCATGCTTGGTTGATCATTCCCCTTGATGATAAAGCAGTAAATAATGTTGGCAGCATGTGTCCATGGAAACTGCTCACATCGTGATCCCTGAGCGGTAATGAGTTGAAAGAGTAGCGAACTGAGGTTCCAATATTCCCATCAAGAGTAAGGTTTCAGTCACCAACTTTCTTCAGCTGGTCTCCACATTTTAATAAGTCTCTTTTGTCCCAATAATGCTAAGGACAGAGGACAAAACATTTAACATGTGGTCACTAGAGGATATTAAAGATACACATGATAGCAATGGGACACCCAAAACCACTGGTTATAATGTAATATGGGAAATTCCACTAAGGATTTTAAAAAGATTTCCCCCTTTCTCTTGGCTTACCTCTTTATCATTGACCTATATTATTTACCAGGTGCACTTGTTACTTGGGTTGTTATTGGATTTGATTTTGTGCTTCTTTAGTACAACACTGAATTGACATTCAGTTCATAAGACATGTTCTTGTTGAATRTCAGAACACAGCTTATGGTCAGTGTAGACTGAATCTGCATAGGGCTTCTGCCTTGCTTTCATGCTTTCCCGGATATAATCTATACTACATACCAGGCCATTATGGTTAAAGTAGCCTGTCCTGAGAAAGAACTGCTCTCTTAATATTTAGTATATACTTATTTGCATACATGTATAAAGAACACTGAAATGGAAGTATCCACAGCCCCAGACCATAGTGTGCCCCATTCTTTCAGATCTTCAGATCACAGGTTCAGCAGACAAGATCAAAACAGGTCAGCTGAGAAGTTGACAATCTATCATCTATTTATCATCTATCTACGTATCTGTCATTTCGCTATTATCTATCTATCATTTATATATTTATGTGTCATCTATCTATCTATATATCTATCATCTATCATCTGTTGTCCTGTGTATATATCATCTATCTATCATTTATCTATCTATCCTTATATCATCTGTCATCTGTAATCTAAGTCTATATTCTATCTTCCATCTATCTAACTGCAGACAGCCATTTTATTTTCACATAGAAATTAAAATATCCTTGTTATTTAAAAATGCTTCTTCTCTGAACTCACTAGARATTAAAAAATCCTCTGTCATTAATATCAGTTAACATGATATTAGCCTACATAAATGACATACTAAATTTTGTATGTTTACCTATATAATGTGGATGGATACAGTGTTAAAATGAAATATGATGTTAGTATTCAGTCTAAAACTTAAAACAATGGGTAACTTGTCAGTAAACCTATTACTTTTTTAGTGTAATTAATAAATTAGTTTTAGTCAACAATGGCTTGCTCCAATAGTATCAGTTAATGAGGACTTCATATGTCATATATGAAATATGAATAAAAGTGTGAATTWCTTAGAGCTTTTGGAATGAGTGTTATTGCAATTTAATATTGATCTAAAATTTTCATGAATTCCTAAATTATTTCTTGAAAAGTAATAAATTACTCACTATTGACTTAGTATCCTAATTAACAGGACAATAAATAATGTAAATGACCTAAAGTAATTAGTTTTTAGAATTTACATAATTGATTACAATTTATAGAAATACTCACTGTGAGTTTTTATGAAAAGTTGATCCATTTAGCAGAAGTAATGAGAATGAGCCAGCACTTATCAAATCGTTACTCAGTGGAAATAACCAGGGATATTCATGAGAAATATTCTTCCTTCCAGTCCACAGGGGAACTATTTAATAAACTGCCACTTCAATGTGCTAAATGACGTCCCAATGGACAGAGAAGAGATGTCTCTCCAGCTCTAATTTGCACCGTGGGAGCAGTTTGCTCACTGGCAAGTGCAGGCATGACGTATCAGCCTCGAAAATGCCAACACATCCATGCAAATATAATTGACAGCAAATGAAAGGTGTGAAAGATTACCTCACCTTATTTTCTCTTCTAAATGTGAGGTCCATGATTCACCAGTGCACGGTTTAGAGAAAGAGGCATCTTACTGAGTTGTAGGAACCTCATCTAACATTTTAATTTAGTGGGATCTTCCTGGAATTTTTTGTGTGGTGAGACTCAAATATTTTCAAAATCTGCCTAGGTGTTCCCACTGAAGATGAATGAAGTTTCTGGAAGGATCTTCTTTTGATAAACACAGCTGTGATATTGAATCAGTTTCATTTGTTTATATAAAATTTTGGATACTTTATGAAGTATTGGGAATATAAGAAATCTAGAAAAAGTAATGCAGTGCTTTGTAAAAACCAGCTCTGGCAAATTGTTTATTATTATAATAATTATTTTAGAGTCCAGTCATTATCCCCACTCGCAGTATACCCTCCTGCAATTCCTCATGCATTACTTCTCCCCCATCTCCAACAGGATATACCCACCCCACCCTTTACCCCACCACTCCTCCCCTGACTCCTGGGGGCCTCAAGTATTAGGTGTATCTTCTCTCACTGAGACCTGACCAGACAGTCCTCTGCTGTATATCAGAGAGAGGCCTCATATCAGCTAATGTGTGCTGCCTAGTTGGTGGCTTATTGTCGCAAGGGCGAAGGTTAGTTGAGACTGATGGTCTTCTTATGGACTCACCCTCCTCTTCAACTTCTTCTAATCATTCTCTAATTCAATCACAGGGGTCCCTGGGAAGAGATGCTTGAAGCAATCTCTAGCAAACATTTTGAGGAAGCTAATTTGATTTTACAGAAATAGTGAAAAGTTAGACCAACCTTCAGGGCCACATTTTTCTGGAGAAGACCAGCTGCCAGCATCAGCTCCCCAAGGGCACAGCAGGTTCCTGGTTGCCTTAATACATCTGCCTGTTGATGCATTCCTTCAGGGACATTCTACAAAAGGTAAAAGAGAATGCCCAAAGAGTGGTAATATTAAAAGTCTTGATATGGGTACATATCCTGAAGTAACTGCAGAAATCAGGTAAGAAAGGACCATTACTAGGGAAGAGGCAAAAGACTATAGACAGAAAAATAATACTGTGTGAGTGTATGTGTGTGTAAGCATATATGTGTGTATGTGTTTATGTATATATACTAAATATAAATAATATATTTACTAGTTTTAAATATATTAACTAAGCATATATAATACAATATAATACATATTGTATATAATATATTAGCTAAAATGTTCTTATGTGGGATGACAGTGCTCCATCAAAGAGCCAAAGGCCACTTAACAAAACCTCAGGATGGGGACTAAGATGTCATTTTTGAGTCGTTGGTAAGAATTTTCCAAGAGACTCCCCCAAAGTTACAGACTATTGCTATTGTCTCTGGTTCACCCTCTTAAGTTGGAGGCTGTGTACTTCAGAAATAGGTTGCAGAGACCCCTGAGCTGGAAGTTACTTGATCACCTGCCCCATGAGGACTAGCCTTCATAATACCAGAAGGTGTCATGCAGACTTCCAAAGGAGGGACACGACCAACAGTTCTACCCACCTACGAACTACAGCTATCACCAGCATGACACACTAAACTACATCGGCAGTAACCAACAGATCTCTAATTGAACCCACTGAATAGGGAGAAAATCATGCCTTGTAGTAGAAATATGGCTCGCCACCCAAGGCTATTGAATTCATAGGTCTTGATGGTGCTCCTACAAACACCACTTTATTAAACCAGGCTAATCCCTAAATAAATTCTTTCAAATTTAATTTTTTTTTACTTTTTTATTTACATCCAGTTCACTGTCTCCCTCTCAGTCACCTCCTCACAATCGTTCTCCATCCCCTCTTCTCTTTCTGCTCTGAGCAGGTGGGACCCACAGGGTATCCCCCATCTTGGCACTTCAAGTTTTTGTGAGGCTAGGCACATCCTCTCCCACTGGGCCAGACAAGTCAACCCAACTAGAAGAACAGACCCCACATACAGCTTTTTGGATAGCCCCTGCTACATTTGTTCAGGACCCACATGAAGACCAAGATGCACATCTGCTATATATGTGCGGGGAGACTTAGCTCCAGCCAGTGTATGTTCTTTGGTTGGTAGTTCACACTCTGAGAGCCCCAAGGGTCCAAGTTAGTGGACTATTGGTTTTCCTGTAGTGTTTCTATCTTCTTCAGACCCCACAATCCTTCCTCTTATTCTTCCTTAAGAATCCTAAAGCTCCATCCACTGTTTGGCAGTGGGTCTTTGTATCTTTCTGAGTCAGCTGTTGGGTGGAACCTCTCACAGGACTACATGCTCCTGTCTACAAGAATAAGAGTATCAGTATTAGTGTCATGAATTGGCACTTTCCAATCAGATGGGTCTTAAATTGGACAGGTTAATATTTGGCCATTCCCCCAGTCTCTGCTCTATCCCTCTGCCTGCATTTTTTTGGAAATAAAATAAATTTGAGGTTGAAAGTTTTGTAGGTTGGAGTCTCTATTGCTCCTCTGAGGTTCCTGCCAGGCTACAAGAGGTAGCCTATTCAGGTTCCATAATCCCAGTGTTGTGAGTCACAGCTAAGATCACAGATCACCCCCATTAATTCTTGGGCACTTCCCTTATGCCAGGTCTTYGTATCCTCCTGGAGAGACTACCCATCCTCTTACTCCTGTCAGTTGCAGATTTGAATTCATTTTCATGGCCATCTAGCTATCTCTCCTGTCGTTTCCCATACCTGATCCTGAATCCTGTCTCCCTCCCCATAACCACTCCCATCCAGTTGTTTCCCTCCATCTGCTTCTTATGAGCATTTAATTCCCTCTTCTATGTAAGATTCAAGCTTTCTTGCTAGGGTTTTCCTTCTTGTTTAGATTCATTTGGTTTGTGTATTGTAGCATGGTACCTGGATATTATTTATTTTGGATAATATCCACTTATAAGTGAGTACATATCATGCATTTTTTATGTTACCTCACTCAAGATGAAATTCTCAAGTTCTATCCATTTACCTGCAAAACTCATTGTGTCTTGTATTTTAATAGCTGAATAGTATTTCATTGTATAGATATACTGCATTTTCTTTATACATTCTTCAGTTGAAGTACATCTAGGTTGTTTGAAGTTTCTTGCTCTTACAAATAAACTACTATGAACATACTTGAACAAGTGTCTTTCTGAGATGGCTGAGCATCTTTTGGGAATATGCCCAAGAGTGGTGTAGTTGGGTTTTGGTATAGTAYTACTCCCAATTTTCTCAGACACTGCCAAACTGATTTCCAAAGTGGTTGTACAAGTTTGTAGTTCTATTCGCAATAAAAAAGTGTCCCCTTTACTCTACATCCTTGCCAACATGTGCTATCTCTTAAAGTTTTGATTTTAGCCATTCTGGTATATATAAAATGGAAACTCAAGAGTTGTTTTGGTTTACATTTCCCTGAAGACTAAGGACTTTGATCATTTCTTTAACTGCTTTTCCACCATTTGAGATACCCTTGTTAAGAATTCACTGTTTAGCTCCACACACCATTTTTTATTTAGGCTATTTCGGCTGTTGGTGTCTAACTTCTTTACTTATTTGTAAATTGTGGATATTAGCCCTCTATCAGATATAGGGTTTGTGGATGACCATTTCCCACTCTGTTGTCTGCCAATATCTCAATCAACAATGTCTTTTGCCTTAGAGAAGCTTTGCAGATTCATGAAGTCCCAATTATTAATTGTTCTCTTTTTCTGTTGAGTATTTGTGTGGGTTAGGCATCAGCATGACAGTGGCCTCATAGAATGATTTTGACAATGATCCTTCTGTTTCTAGTTTGTGGTAGTTTGAGGAGTATTGGTATTAGTTCTTATTTGATAGTCTGATAGAATTCTGTTCTAAAACCATCTGGCCCTGGACTTTATTTTTTGTTTGGGATACTTTTAATGACTGATTCTATTTCTTTAGTGGTTATAGGATAGTTTAAATGCTATAAATGATCTTAATTTAACTTTGGTAAGTGATATCTGTCTAGAAAATTTCCCATATCATTATTTGTGGAGACAGACTTTTGAAATAAGATGTAATAATTCTTTAAATTTCCTCAGTGTCTATTGTTATATCTCCCTTATCAWGTCTGATTTTATTTACTTAGATACTATCTCTCTGCTTCTTGGTTAGTTTGGCTAAACATTTGTCTATCTTGTTAATTTTCTCAAAGAACCACCTCCTAGTTTCTTAGTTTCATTGGTTCTTTATGTTGTTTACTTTGTTTCTTACTGATTGATTTTGGTCCTGATGTTGATTATTTCCTGTTCTCTACCCCTCTTTGATGTACCTGCTTCTTTTTCTCTAGAGCTTTCAGGTGTACTTTTATTGTCCCCCTTCTGTCTCCCAAAGGATATCCCTTTTGCCAGGCCTCCTCACTCCCTGGGGCCTCAACTCTCTCAAGGGTTAGGCACATCTTCTCCCACTGAGGCCAGATCAGCCAGTCCTCTGCTACATGCATATGTGTTGGAGGCCTCGGACCACCTTAAGTATGCTGCCTGATCCTTGGATCAGGTTCTGAGGGATCTCAGGGATCAGGGTTAGAGACTGCTGGTCTTCCTATGGGATCTCCCTCCTCCTCAGCTTCTTTCAGCCTTTCCCTAATTCAAACACAAGGGTCCCTGATTTTAGTCCAATTGTTGGGTATAAGTATCTGCATCTGTCTCAGTTAGCTGCTGCTTAGGCCTCTTAGTGGAGAGCCATACTGGGCTCCTGTCTGCATACCAGGAATAGTGTCAGGCCTTGGAGCCTTCCCTTACGATGCATCCCAAGTTGGACCAGTCAATGGAACTCCTTTCCATTAGTCTTTTCTCCATTTTTTTGTCCCCGCAGTTCTTTTAGACAGGAACAATTCTGGGTCAGAGTTTTTGACTGTAGAATGACAACCCCATCCCTCCACTTGATGCCCTCCCTGTCTTTCTACTGGAGGTGACCTCTACAGTTCCCTCTCCTTACTGTTGGGCATTTCATCTCAGGTCCCTCCCTTTGAGTCCTGAGAGTCTCTCACCTCCCAGCTCTCTAGAACTTTCTAGAGGGTCCTCTCAGCTTCCACCCCTAAGGATTCATATTTCCATTCATTCTGCTGGCCCTCAGGGTTTCTTTCCTGTCTCTCCCCCCCCCAATACCTGATCATTAGTTGCCGGTATGAGAACTTTCTAATTTCTTTTTGATGGCAATTAGTGCTGTGAACTTTCCTCTTAGCACTGCTTTCAGTGTTTCTCATAAATTTGTGTATATTGTGCTTTCATTTTCATTGTATTCTAGAAAGTCTTTAATTTCTTTTCCGACCCAGATATCATTGAGTTGAGAGTTGTTCAATTTCCATGAGAGTGAAGGCCTTCTGCTGTTTCTATTGTTGAAATCCAACTTTACTCCAGGGTGGTCTGATAAGCTATAAAGCATTATTTCAATTTTTTTATATCTGATGAGCCTTGCTTTGTGACCAATTAGGAGAAAGATCCATGAGGTGCTGAGAAAGAGTTATATTCTTTTAAGGTTCAGTGAAATATTTTATAAATGTCTGTTAGGCCCATTTGATTCATAATTATTATTAGTTTTATCATTTCTCTGTTTAGTTTTTGTCTGTGTAATCTGTCATTTGGTAAAAGTGGGGTGTTGAAGTCTCCCACCATTAATGCGTGGGATTCACTGCACAAYTTAGGCTTYAGTAATGTTTCTTTTACAAATGTGAGTGAACCTGTGTTTGAAGCATTAATGTACAGAATTGAGCTCTCACTTTGGTAGATTTTTCTTTTGATGAATATGAAGTATCCTTCTTTGCCTCTTTTGATTAATTTTGGACAAAGTGCTATTTTTTAGATATTATAATGGCTACTCCAGCTTGCTCCTTGAGTACATTTCTTTGAAAACTTGTTAAAAACACTTTACTCTGAGGTAATGTCAGTGTTTATTGCTGAGGTTTGTTTCTTGTATGCAGCAGAATAATGGTTCTTGTTTTTGCATCCACTCTGTTAGACTGTTTTTTTTTTTAATTGGGAAATTGAGTCTTTGATACTGAGGGATATTAATAATCGGTGATTGTTATTTCCTGTTTTTTTGTTGTTAATGTTTGTGTGTATGTGTGTTGCTTTCCTTCTTTTTGCTGATATAGAATTATTCATTTCCTGTGTTTTCTTGGATGTAGTTATCCTCCATTGGTTAGAGTTTTCCTTTTCCTTTTAATATTTTCCATAAGAGATGGATTAGTGGATAGATTGTTTAAATTTGGATTTGTCTTGAAATACCTTGTTTTCCTCTTCTCTGGTGATTGGGTTTTATTAAAGGTTGTATGATATATCAGAACTGTCTAGCTTCTAGAGTCTCTATTGAGAAGTCACATGTAATTCTGATAGGTCTGTCTTTGTATGTTACCTGACCCCCCTTGCCACTTTGGTATTCTTTTGTTGTTCTGTTGATTTGGCATTTTGATTATTATGTGGTGGACGGATTTTCTTTTCTGGTCCAATCTAATTGTATTCTATAAGATTCTTGTATGTTTATATTCATCTCTTTCTTTAGGTTGTGAAAGTGTGCTTCTTTGATTTTGTTGAGAATATTTTCTGGGCCCTGGAGCTGCAAATCTTTACCTTCTTGTATTCCTATTATTCTTAGGCTAGGTCCTTTCATAGTATCCCATCTGGGATGCTTTGGTTAGGAAGTTTTTAGACTTAACATTTTCTTTGACTGATGCATCAAACACTTCTATCTTCTATGCCTGAGATTCTCTCTTTCATTTCCTCTACTCTGTGGGTGATGCTTACATCTGTTGTTTCTCTTCTCTTCCCTTGGTTTTCCATCTCCAGGATTTCCTCAGTTTGCATTTTCTGTATTGCTTCTATTTCCACTTTCTGGTCTTTCACAGTTTTATTTATTTCCTTCACCTATTTAGTTGTATTCTCCTCTATGTCTTTAGTGGATTTGTTTCCTCTTTAAAGACCTCTATGTTTTTGCTTGTATTTTCCTCTTTAAAGGCCTCTATCATATTTATAAGATTGGATTTATGGTCATTTTCTTGTGTTTCAGTTCTTTTAGGATATGGAGGGGTTGTGATGAGGTAGCTCCTTTGGAGRGTCATATTACCATGGCTTTGGCTGATTGTATTCTTTTGAGGTCCTTTAGCCATCTAGATTGTTTTGGTCCCTGGATGTTCTTGTAGTAGAGATTTGGAGGCTGGTGAGCTGCCTGTGCTCTGGACTGCTCACTGATGGACCCTACCTGCTCCTGGGAGTTAGAGGTGAGGTGGTACTGAGTCATGGACACAGACTCAGGGAGCAGGTGAGAAATGCTGCAGCAAGCTCGTCTGAACACTGCTGGGAGCTCCTTTAATACGCACCTCTCATGCATCATTGGTCCTAAGAAAGCATCTTTTCCTCTAAACAGCATTTCCCGATTAGCTGGCAATGTATGCACAAGCAATCCTTGGTCTCTCGGCCAGTCTTCAATTCTGTCTTTCTGCAGGAGATGATTTTGCAGCTACATTCCCCAACATTTATATAGAGGTGTCCTGCTGTTCCTGCTACTGTGGTGAAGCTCAATGGTTCTGGTGTGGTAGACCTCTGATGGGCATTCTTGGGCTATATGGTCTGGACTTACAGGGCTGTGTGGTTCAGGTCCAATGAAGGTGGGCAGAGTAGTAGCAGGACAATGGAGAAGACCCTGGGGTAGCAGGTGCTCAGAATAGCTGGGCTTGTCCCAGATGGCTCAGAAAGCAGAGAAGATGGGTGGGGGAGGGAAGCTTACCTGCATGGTTCAGGAGTCTGATGGAGGTATAGCAAGTATGGCAGAAGAATGGAGGTTTCCTTGGGATAGTAGATAGCTCAGGGCAGCTTGGCTTGGCCCAGAGGGCTTAGCTAGTTGGGAAGATGGGTTGGAGAAGGGAGGCTAACATGTATGGTTCAGGAAGTTCAGGTCTGATGAGCTGGGGAGAGGAATGGCAAGCTAATGGAGGTCCCTCTGGGATAGCAGGCTGCATGCCATAAAAATTCCAGTAAAAGATAAAATCAAGGGATTTTAAAGTTAGAAATGAACTTATTAAATGTCTCATCATAATCCATTCTAATTAGGGTAAAGAAATAAAATCAAAGAAATGAACTTAGCTAAATATTATACAGTTTGATGATAGAAGAGGCAGATTAGAGCCATGAACCCTTTCCTTGCTAAGACAACCTATTTTTTTAAAGAATAATCAAAATAATTCAGACATTCACATAAGGTTTCAAAACACAATGGAAAATGAAGAGAGAAATCTTTATCTTTTAATTGAGAAGATCCTGTTGCATTTGTTTGATTAGTTTGCAAACTCTTTTCAATGGACACAGAGGTACACTATTATCAGACACTTTCTGACTTCTTTAGTGGTCCTTCGAGAATAATGAACCTGTAAATGTTCTTTTATTTTATTGAACACTCCTTAAATTTTAGATAATGGAATAAAAATCATATTTTAGAGTGAAGGATATAAAACACTTACTCTCCAATTTCTTCTTGAAAAATTAAGGATAATTTTGCTATTCAATGACAAAACTAGAGAACTCTAAAATAATTCCAAACAATAAGATGTGAGAGGAATTCCATATATCTGGTTTTGGGGGRAAACATGGCATTTCATCTATCTGTGGGGGATATTTGTGATGTGGGGTGAAGATTAATTAGATGAGGAAAGCAAGAATCAGTATTCTTCACTTTAGACTCAGAGTCTGGCACAGTAGACCTAGATTTGAGAAGTATATTGTATAATTAGATGTAAAGCTAACATTAGGAAGGTTGTGAGATCTTTAAAACAAATGTATCAGTAAGGGTGAGTACCTACATCTATCATCCATCTGTATTCTAGCTTCCAAAATGTCTGTCTATAATCCCACTAGCATCTATGTGTAATCTATGTACATATATAAATTTGTATGTATCTATGAATCTATATACCTATGTATCTATCTTCTATCTGTTACCTATCATTTGCATTTCATCATCTGCCTTCTATCCTCTATCAGGTAGCATCTATGTATCTATAAAGCCATGCATGCATATATGTACACACCTATCTATTTACCAATCATCTATTTTCATCTATCATTAATCTGTCCTATATATTTACTTAAACTCTGTCTATAAATATTTCAACATCTGTTTATCATTTGTAAATCCTTCTCCCTGACATGTTGTGGTCTTGTAACTGAGGAAGAGAGTCTGATTGAGACATGCCACAGACTAGCGAGAATATGAACACTACAACATGAGCAAGTGGGAAAGAAAAGGGTTTACAGATGAATGTCAGTTCTGTTCCTGGTGGTYTCTTTTCAAATATTACATTCAAAGGAGCTAGGGGTTATCATACATGCATGGAAGGTAAGAAAGGCAAAAGTAAGGCACATGGGACCCCAGATAATCTAAGTCCTAGAAAACACCATCTATTCATTGATGACTGGAAGTAAATGCTCAGGGTCATAGTCTCTGATATAGATATAAATATGGCACTGTTGAAGGCCAGTAAGATAATGACACATAGACATGTAACTGATAAAGAGACAGCAAAATCATGAGTGAGGGAGATGTGTCAGTGTGAGTAGTCAGCTTGCTTTTCTACAACTATGAAGAATTCACCTGCTCTCCTGAATACATCAACCCAGAAGCAGCGGGGAGCAGACATTGTAGTACTAAGTAGTGCCCTCAAGTTAAATGTCTAAGCTGAAAAGAAACTTGTTATATGTAAGCTATCATTTTATTTTAATCACCTCTTCCCCATAAAAAAATCTATTCTTTCAAAGTAGAATGCAAACACATAAAAAAGATGAAACCATTATAACTCAGTCTCCATTTGAGAAAAATGCAGTTTAATAAAAAGAATAAAACATGAGGAAAGAAATATCTTAAATGGTAGGGAGAAAATGAGACAATCAAGAGRAATGTGAGTATCTACTTCAAGAAATTAAATAATAAAACATGAAAGCTTAAACTTTAAAACTTCTAGAAGAGAATACAGGAAATAAACATTGTTTTATTTGAGAATAGTAAATTGTTTGTTAATAAAAAATACTAGCTCTAAAAGAATTCATCAAAAGAACTGGATTAAAATTGTAACTCAGTTTATCAAACTATTTTAAAATTTCAAGTTGGAAAAGGAGATAAGAATTATATGTAGCACAGTTTAAACTGTATTGTTGTATCAGATGCATTCATCGCAGTTTGTAATTAAAAGAAAGCAGGTTCACTGGAACTTGGCTGAAGTTCTATGTGCTCTGATATGAGCAGGGAGTTAACATTTGAGAGTGTGGGAAGATGTTATTCTTGTCAATTACAAGAAGACAAATTAACTCCATAATAAGATACTATTTTGTGAACTATGTTGCAAAAAAATTAATGAATTTTGGTGCAACCAATGAAAATAGTATATACAAATTTGGGGGAGTATGCATATCAATATTTTCTAGAACAATCTGAGTCTTGCTTACAAAATTATCTATGTGTGATGTGTTATCAGTATTAAACTTCTGAATAATAAGTATTGGACTTCTGAGTTGTTTTTCTCTGTTACCAGATTCTGAAGTAATGATAAAAGTATTAACCGTGTGAGACTCATTGCATGAACCAGCACTAGATGATAACAGAGCTAAATTAGAAGGGAGACAGGTAATTAACAAAGTTCTTTATACTTGGCATCACCTTCAGTAGCTGAACAGCACCACACTGAGTAATCGTGGAGACAGAGGGATGTCCAACCTGAGGTTCCAGGAATGAGAAACAGCACAAATAATGTGTGTGCCAACTTCTTCTAGTCACTGGGGTTCTGATAACCTGAGAAATTTCAAATGCCTGAGGAACTTCTAAGACCAAGGTCTGTCTCAGAATTTATTATAGTTTCATCCTCCCTACTCTGTTCTCCCTCTTGCCAATCTGTGTCTATGTCATCTATGTCTGTGTAACCATCTGTCATCTATCTATCATTTGTTATCTATCTATCTATCTATCTATCTATCTATCTATCTATCTATCTATCTATCTATCTATCTATCATCTATTTATCTATCAATCTACCTATAATCTATCTATCATCTATAATCTATACAGTATATATCTATCATTGATCTGTCACCTACTTATCAATCATCTATCTTCTATCTATCATCTATCTTTCTATATTTCTATCTCTATCACCTGTCATATATTATCTATCCTTTATCATCTATGTA
>BDUI01015707.1:4532-20786 GCA_002335545.1 Apodemus speciosus
ATACAGTCAAAGTGAAAGAGAAATTCCATTTACATTGATGGAAGCGGATAGTTCACTTTGGCAGGTAATAAGAAAGGGAGGTACCCATGTTAAAGTAGATGGGGCTGAGCGGTGTGGTCGGGGAGGGTGTGGTCAGACCAAAGTCCTTGGTTTATTGGATTGTTTTAATACAACAGTGTTTTAGGGTACGGAGTCTGTGTCGGGAGCAACAGATAGGAGGGATTGTAAAGGACTATGCTGCCATGAAGATCAGGGTGATTGTCTCAGCTCTGCTACACTGCAGTGCTTCCAAGTCTACTCATTCTCTGAGCCACAATGAGGGAAGGATTTGCAGTTCAGGGACCATTGCATTCTCAGTGGAGTGGGGGCTTGCRCGTGCATGGTTTATAGTGAAGGCTGATTCCCATTAGTGTAGAAAATCAAATGTATGATTCATAATAAGAGATTGCTGCCTTTGAAATCGCTTCCTCCCATAAAGCCGGGCCACTTCATTATAATGGTAATTAGAAAGGAAAGAGCCAGAAATGGCCATTTGAAGGGAAATTAGTGCTTAATTTCCAGGACTGTTTTGTTTCAATGGATTGCCACCCTGGCAAGATTTTACACTTAAATTGCAAACCTAAGAACGGCGGGGCTGGCGCTTCTGATCTGACTTCTAAATGGACAGTGTTTAACTCAGTCTGCAATGAGGCTGGAATATCCGATGCAGTGCACATTGGGTAGTCACATAGACTGTGAAGGAAGGCTTYAAAAGGGAGATGTCTGTGCGGTTATATAAGCTGTCACTGCTGTCATTAACCAAAGGGCAACTGTTTTAGTGGACACGTACGGCTTGACTAAGAAGAAGAGAAAGTTTGGTTAGAAGAAAATGTTATATTCTATTAAAATTCCCTATGTAATCTTAAAGGATGCTTTCTCTGATAAAGAAAACAAGATCTAAGATGAAGAAATACTGTAGGTTAGTTACTAGTTAGAGTCTTTGGTTTTATTTTTTATTTTTAAAACCATCTTTAAAAAGTTTTCTATTTCCCTCTTTTAGAAAACTCTACCTTATTGGAAATTAGTATACTCTCTGGAAACTGCACTGTGTTAGTCAGATATTCATTATTGGGACAAAAGAACCAGCTTCAGAGATTTTTTGGGGGAGGGGGTTTCATGGTTTCAGGTGATTTGGTACCAACTCCAAGCCAATATTTTGACCCTTGCTTTGGGCTGGTATCAGTGCTGTGGCTTATGAGAGATTATGTGGTGGTAGTGGTGGTGGTGGGGGTGCCTGGCTTAAGATTCTGCCATTTCCCCATATCCCCTATAATATAACCGAGGCCTAACAAGCGAGTGAGCTTTTGGAGCGGGGAGACTTTAGGTCAAGCCTTTAGCCTTTTTTCCTTGGTCATCCTTTAAATCTCATGTCCTGCCAGAGTGAAGCTACAATCAGTTCATAGTTCAAAATGTCCTCAGCATTTCAGCACGACTGGAAGTCCAATCTAAAGTCTCTTTTGAGACTCCTGGAAAACTTAGATACAAAACCATTTACATGGCTAAGACCGGATGGCATGGGGTAAACATTTCCATTCTAAAAGAGAGGAACAGGGAAGTAATGATGAAGAATCAGACCAAAGCAAGACCAAGTAGTCAACAGAGAACGTGTTTTCTCCTAGAGGTGCCTGGACAGCATCTGCATCACACGCTGAGGCCACTAGCACTTGGACAGCCTCACCTTTTGTTTGTTCTCTGGAATCCCCCAGGATATTCTTTTGAACTTGCTCTGCTTGCATCTTGCAGGTTTTTTTTTTCTTTTTTCCCCCTAGGCAGGTGCTCTATAATCCTTAGTTGGATTTCCATGGCAACACAGGTATCATATACACCATTCTCCCAAAGAGCTATCTGCAGGGACTCTGACGCTCCCATACCACACCTGGTCTTCAGAGACTTTTCTTTGAAATCTTGGTGGTACCCTCCAACAGCCCAGGAAGTCTTGAATATGCCTGGAAAACCAGCACCATGTGAAAGGCACTGAGTTCTGCTGCTGGCATGACCTACGCAGGGGCTGTCTTACACCACAGATGCGGGAGCAACCTCTGTATGTCTTGGTAACCAAACACCTGGAACAAAATCCCCAGGAAACCGTTCCTTGGTCAGTCCTGTGTGCGTAGGACATGCTGGGGGATCCAGTCTCATGAGAAAGTCTTTGGAAGAGTTTAATCACATCTTTAGCTTGTGATTTGTGGGTCTTGTTGATTCCTGAGATGCCTTTAAGGCTCCACTTCTCTTAGTGTCCCAATGCAAAGCGCTTCTTTAAAAAAGCGGCGCTAAACTCCTTAAGCACGTGGACCATTCTAGGCAGAACCACTTGGTGCTCGTCCTGACCTTTATTTTTGTTTTGTTTTGATTTTGCTTTTGACCAACTATAAAATTTCCATAAACTTTCCCTCTGCTTCTGTTTGTACCTGCATATACACTATTAGTTGTATCGTGTGTGAATGCAATAAATACGTAAATGCAATAAAATGCATTTTGTAGAAGTAGTCATTAATAGCCGTGCTGAAGACTGTGCTCTCTTGACATGTCGTCCACCAGAGCCTTCCAGTCCAGCGCCCGGAACGACCTTGTTTCAACCTGAAGCCTCCTGAGCACAAGTTTCCTGACTGCTTCTCTGGCATTTTTGTCTTCTCTGTGAGAGGGTAAAGGCCAGTTAAGGCCCTCTCTCAGCATTCCCAGGCTTCTGTGACTCACCTCTCCAAAAGTTTCAGACTTTCTTCCCAAATCCCAAAGGTCCCTGATCCACATTGTCACATGTAGTCACAGCTGATTCCATTYTCAGTACCAATTTTCTGCACAAAAATCTGACCAGCACAAAAAAGTATGTATATGTGTATGTGTATATGTATAATATATATATGTATATGATGTATGTGTGTATATGTATATATGTACACACATATAAACATGTGTGTATATATATATAACATTTCTTTCTTTCTCTTTATTTTCTTTCTTCTTTCATTCCTTTCTTCTTTTCCCCTCCCTCCCTCCCTCCCTTCCTTCCTTCCTTCCTTCCTTCCTTCCTTCCTTCCTTCCTTCCTTTTTTTCTACCATTACTTTTCTCTCTCTTACTCTCAAGACTCATGGGATTTGAACTGAATAGATTCTTTTAGAGATGACTATTTACCTCAGGATACTTTTTCATGCATGACTACTTTTAACTTTTACACATATATTCTTTGATTACTCTCAACACCTTATGTTTTCTGGTAGAGATCTTACATTTATCTTTTACATATCTTCCAAATAATTTTATGGTGTTTTACTCTTATGTAAATAAAATTTAAATTTCAATTTAAAATTCTCCAACTTGTTGTTGTTGCTCTCTACAACAATATAATCTTTGTGCATGTTAATCTTGGATTTAGGGTTTGCCAAGTCTACTTTTTAAACTTAATATATTATCTGAAGTTTCAAACACATTTTTGTAAACCGGGGAGTGGTGGCGCATGCCTTTAATCTCAGCACTTGGGAGGCAGAGGCAGGCGGATTTCTGAGTTYGAGGCCAGCCTGGTCTAHAGAGTGAGTTCCAGGACAGCCAGGGCTATACAGAGAAACCCTGTCTCTAAAAACCAAAACACACACACACACACACACACACACACACACACACAYACACACACACACACACACACACCCTACCAACAAAAAAACACATGCATTTTTGTTTGTTCACAGTTGTATCATTTGTCAATAAAATGTTTTTGTAATTTTATTTCCTTTTCTTGCTTTTTATATAATGGAATGAATTGCAATAAAATGTTAAATACTTCCCCTAACACAGAAATGCCCTTCATTCCTGAAACCAAAGAGAATGCTTCTAGCAATTTACAAAATGCACCCTACTCAAGTAGGTTTTTTTCTGTAGATACTTTATTAGCTACTGCTAGTTTGTTAATATGTATCGTGAGTTGATATTGAATTCTGTTCAGTAGTTTTAACACATCATTGAGGGTTTTTTTCTATTAATGTAGTAAACAACGATGATTTTCAAATGATGCAACAGCTTGAATTCTTGAAGGATGAGGTAGTATCCTGTTAGCATTCACATGAATGTGGTTTGCACACTCTTGGGCTCCTCCTGCTGTGTTCATGTGGGCACTGAGCACTGGTCACGGAATTCCCTGTCCCTGGGGAGGCTTCCTTCTTACCATCATCCTGGCCTAAAGGGAGAGGTGGGACAGGTCTTCTGCTAGCAGTATTTGAGGTTTAGTGAAGTTCCTCTGAGGGACAGCTCTTAGTTACAAGTAATTTATCCTTAAAAGTAGATCAAGAGCTATTCAGATTTTCTGTTTTCCTGTTTCTTCTAGATAAAGTATATTATAGTAGGAACTGGTTGGTCTCATCTACATTTTAAAATCCGTAGGCAGAAAGGACTTAAAATGACATTTTATTTTAGCTCTTTGCAGAATATTTAAGAGCATCCCTTTTAACTTAAGGTATTGGTTATTATATCTAATTGTTGATCAGCTAAGAGATTTTTAAAACACGATCTTTTCAAATAAGCATTTTTTCTATTTGTATTATAAGTTTTAATTTATAATTTAATGTGTCCATTCTTTTTACTTACCCATTGTTAGGCTTTACTTACTGCAGATTATCTCTAAAATAGTGCTTAATGTAACAATTACATATGTAAAGTGCTCTTCTACTTGCCATTTTGCTTTTTACAATCACTTTGGAAAGAAGACATGTTAACTCTATATTTCCTGATGAGAACGAGGCACATTATTATTTCCCCAGGGTCAGGCAGTCTACCCTTCTAAAAAGTCTTCAGTACAGTTAAGAGAAGGCAAATTTGCCTTGGCTTGGAACACTGACTATTGTCATGGAAGAAAACCTGTGGCCATCAGAGCTGCTTGTTTAGCGTCCCTAAGGCTTGGCTTTAATGATCCCAGTCCTTTTTCTATGTCGCCGTTTCCTCCCTAAGGGCCTTCCAAGTCCTCTACCCTGGGCCTCACCAATGGGTGCTGCAAAGACAAAGCGGATTGCCTTCTCCGTGGCTGAGTGTTGAGGGCGACTTAAGCCTTTTCTGTGGTTTATATCCCTGGGTTGTCACTGTTTTCAAAAGTCAGTTAGGATGGGACTATTCATCTGAGTGGACTTTTGCCACAGGGCTGTAATAAAGCCATTTGACTTTACAGCCACTTCATTTTAATAGTCATACAGATTTGGGATGACAAACCATAATACTGAAATTGTGTGCATGGAAACACATAGGATTGTGTAATTTGAAGTTTGAATATCATAATTTTCAATTAACAAGACTACCATAAGAAGACAATTTTAGTTTTATGAGAAGAGATATGCATATATCTATATATTACATATATTTTATGTATAGATATTATTTATATACATATGTATATATTTATGTATTTGTACTGTATATATTTATATACATATATGTACATAGTTATATAAAATATACACAAGATATAAAATATGTTGTAACATATAATATAATGTAATATATAAAATATATATTYCATATACTTTGTATGTATATATACATATATTTTAAATATTTATTACTCTTTAAATTTGCATATGTGCCCATGTGGGCTGGTATCCATGAAGGCCAAAAGGCATCAGATTCCCTGGAGCCGGAGTTACAGGAGTTTCTAAGCAACTTTGGTATGGGTGCTGGGAACCAAACTTAGGTCCTCTGGAATAGCAGCAAGAGCCCCTAACCTCTGAGCTCTCTCTCCAACCCCAAAGGTGTCTTTAGTTTTAGTTACCTCTTGGGCATCATGGTAAATGAACCACATGTGGCAGTTTATGCTAACTCCTATTTCATTACTGATCGCAATTCAGATTCACAATTTATTACGGTAACAACGTTTTTAGCTTTCAGGAGAGTCCCACGAAATCATTTAAGTAGAACTCCAATCTGTCTCTTCCACCCCCAATCGTTTTTGCCCACTGTTCTATTATTCCCGCCCTCTTGTTAGGCCTTGTCTCACTGGGCCCATTGCTGAGAAGATGCCTTTTGTCTTGGAGCTCTCTTACCAGATTCCTTCATTTCTGACCTTGATGTCCGACTTCTCTGTGACTACGCATCTGCCTGATTATTTCCAGTGGTGTCTCCTTTGTCTGACATTTTTCCTTGCTCAGTGACTTCTGTTGGTAAATTGGTCCTTTGACTCCGCCCTTTCTTCCAGCATCTTAAGCATCTCTGTGTGCTTCAGCTGCCAGTACATTACTCAAGGCATCTACCTGAAACCCAGAGCGCCCCCTGCACACACAGGTGGATCTGGCTGATTGAGGATGGATAGGAGGAATCTATCTCTTCATTACTGCCATGTCTATCTCACAGGGCCTGCTGAGGAGACCAATTCCTTCCTCTGGTTAACTGGTATGTGAATGGGTTGTCTACATGTCTCTGGAAAGAGTGTCACCCAGTTTAAGCCGGCCAGAGAAGACAGCCTGGGAGAACAAGCAACTTGGCATGAGTCAGTCATTACCTGTGTATAGTGTTGGGAAGGGGAAAGGGCTCCTGAATAGAGCGTTGTCAGATGCAGGCTCAAAAAATTCAGGTCCTGCATTAATGATTTTTTTTTTCTGTTGCTGTGCAGTTAGCATGACCCAAAGTAACTTTCAGATGAAGGCCTTTATATGAGCTAATGGTCCCAGAGAGAGGGGAGTCCATCACGATGCCGCAGAGGCCCTGGCATCAAATGGTAGGAACTGGAAGCTGAGGCATCACATATCAACCTCAAACCAAGGAACAGTGAGAACCTGGAGGAGGGGTGAGACTTCACATCCTCACCACCTACCCAGCCGCCTCCAAGTTGACAGACTTCTTCCTGCAAGGCCCCGCCTCCTCGAGGTCCCATAACCTCTCCAAACAGACCCACCATCTGGGGGGACCAAGTGTTCAAATTCAAGAGCCTATGAGAGACAGTTTTTCACTTAGACTACCTCATCTTTTTTCTGCCACGAGTGAGCCTTACACCTGTGCTTATCAGCCCAAGGCTCATAATTAATGTCTGAGAAATGCAACCGGTTTCTCTGAGGCCTAGTTCACTGGACTTTGTTCCAAATGATTTACACTAGATGACTGAAGCTCCGGGGACTGTCACAAGGTGTATGAATTTGTGTCAGAGCACTATGATGAAGGGACATTTTCTAAACTCTACCAATTAGAGATAGATATTAAAACAACCTTCCCTAATTAGCTATGATATGAACATCAACTTCGGTTTATCGTTAGGAGAGGGTAGCTTTTATTTCTATCGCTTATTTTTTTTTCTTTCCAATTTGAAGACCTTATTTAATTCATAAACATTAAAGATACTGCTTACATTTAAATTCTACCAAATTACAGTGGCAAATGAAACAGCTCGGAAATAAACAGAACCAAAGACAGCGGCCAAGACGATCTTCTTTATACACACTGCAAGGGGAAACCCTTGAGAGGAAGATTCAGAAGTACTTCCTGGTTCTAAAAAAACACCAGGAGAAACTATGACAGAGGGAGAGATGGGAGGAAGATGCTGAGTAAGAGTGAGAGAGCAGGAGAAGAGTGAGAGCGAGAGTCAGACACAGGAGGAAGGAAGTGAGTCCGGGAGGGAGAAGGAGGGGTATTTCAGTTCATTTCCTGTTCCTGTGATAAAACACTGACCGGTGCGATAGTTCATATATGCTTGGCCCAGGGAGTGGCACCTATTAGGAGGTGTGGCCTTGTTGGAGTAGGTGTGGCCTTGTTGGAGTAGGTGTGTCACTGTGGGTGTGGGCTTTAAGACTCTCATCCTAGCTGCCTGGAAGTCAGTATCTGTTAGCAGCCTTCAGATGAAGATGTACAACTCTCAGCGCCTCCTGCACCATGCCTGCCTGGATGTCGCCATGTCCCCACCTTGATGATAATGGACTGATCCTCTGAACCTGTAAGTCAGCCCCAATTATGTTGTCCTTGTAAGAGTTGTCTTGGTCATGGTGTCTGTTCACAGCAATAAAACCGGAACTAAGACAATGAGCAACTTAAGGTGGAAAGGATTTCCCTGGCTTACAGAGTCCTAATCACAGTCCATCAGTGAGGGAAGCTGAGGCAGGGACTCAGCAGGGCAGGAACCTGGAAGGCAGGAACTGAAACAGAGCCCATAGGGTACAGGTGCTTTCTGGTTTGTTGTCCGTGGCTTGCTCAGCCTGCTTTCTTATATAACCTAGAACTACCTGCCTAGGGGCAGCAGCACCCACTGTGGGCTGGGCCCTCCTACAGACATCAGTTATCAAAAGGCCCCCAGACATACCCCCAGGCCAACCTGATAGAGCCAATTTCTCAGCTGGTATTCAGTCTTGCTGGGAAATGAGAAGTCAGGTTGGTGAAGATCAACCAGCACAGAGGGAGAAAGGGGAAAACGGAGTGTAGGAGAAAGACTGGTAAAAACTCAGAGATGGATGTGTCTCTATATAACCCAGGGCAAACCAAAACAACACTACAGAGGGAGAGGTCCCGGAGAGACCTAGGGTAAGCTGCTTGATCTGTCAGACACGGAGAAGAAAGGCTGGAGAGAAGCTGCCAATGGCAATGGGTATAATACTGGGAACACAACTAACTGGGGGTGAAAATCTGCCATTGGAAGCAGAATGATTAGAAGAGCAAACCCAGGACTTTAAGTTGATTCAATAAACAAAGACAGGTTAGAATACTGGTGACATAAAACATGTTAAGAGAACAAATTAGTAAGTCCAAATGGAGATATAAGGTCTTAATGTGTAACAGTGATGGTGTGGTAAGTTTTCTACATGGGGAATGGGTGCACAGCAGAAGCATCAGAAACATCTGTATGGGGAATGGGTGCACAGCTGAAGTACCAGAAACATCTGTACGGGGAATGGGTGCACAGCAGAAGCACCAGAAACATCTGTATGGGGAATGGGTGCACAGCTGAAGCGCCAGAAACATGTGCATGGGGAATGGGTGCATAGCAGAAGCGCCAGAAACATCTGTATGGGGAGGTGCACAGCAGAAGCGCCAGAAACATCTGTATGGGGAATGGGTGCACAGCAGGTGTCAGAAACATCTGTATGGGGAATGGGTGCACAGCAGAAGCGCCAGAAACATCTGTATGGGGAATGGGTGCACAGCAGAAGTGTCAGAAACATCTGCACAGGGAATAACAACTTGCTCTTCACCTGACCGGTCTTTCGATCCTAAGCTGTCTTTCATGGTTTCCGGCCTGAAGCTCCTTGCTGGTTTTCTTTACTCTGCTCTGCAGCCTACTTTGTTCTTCATCTGTACAGCCATGCCCATTCAAGTGCTTCTGACTCCTGCTGTGCACCCAYTCCCAGCAKTCCACTCTCCAAGAACAGCAAACCCCTGAAGTATTTTCAAGTCATTACAAGAAAAACTTATTTAAGCTGACTTTCTTGACATTAAAACAATGTATCATGGCAGGGAGGGGATTAAGGGTTTAATCGTTCTTTGTTAAACACTGGAAGAGTCATCTTCATGGAGATGTAGTGAATATTAATGTCTCAACCATCTGTTATGATCAAAGAACCTTTTACTCCCACTAGAAGCTAACTTTTAATGTACATGTTATGTCTTCTTCCCATCTCGATTTTCCTCAATAACAAATTTTATTAACGCATTATTTTTTTAAAAAAAATCACAGGATAATTTTATTTAAGTGAATGTTATTTTCTCAAAACTTTAAAAACCCAAGTTTTAAAGTATACATTAGCCCTTCATCCCATCTTCATTTTCCTCCATAACAAATTTTATTAAAACACCATTTAAAAAAAAATCACAGGATTTTATTTATAAATGAATGTTATTTCTCTAAACTTCAAATCATCAGTTCACTCTTATAACAGAGAAGAATTTAAATAACACCACCAAAACGGAATGGAGACTAACAGTGCTACTACACAGCCTGCACTGCAGGCTTGAAGGAGTTCCAATCAGTCTTGCAACACGGTCCATTTCCAGTGAAATGTTCAGGACACTGCTAGGAAGCACTTTCCTTCATACTGACTTTATTGCAACATGTCCTAGGTGTGGGCTCTTGATCGTTTGGAGTTGRTCAAAAGCGTGTGTTGGTAGAGGCGGATGCCAAGGAACCACCGAGTGTACAATCTGCTCATGTGACAGCAGCCTTCAGATCCTTTGGTTTTTATCACAAGTCTCTGGAAAGTGAATTGATTTACGGTTGTTCCCATAGAGCTTTATTTTAAATAGGCGAGCGCAGTTCCTACACAGTCTGTGCCAATGTCCTTGACTTTCTCATCTCCATGGCTTGCTTTACCACACTGTACACAGATGGCAATCTTATTTTATCCATATTTTTGCTATAAACATTGAGAAATATGCCAAGGACAACTAATAAGCCAGACCACACATACCTAAAAAAGAAATGAAAATGTGGATATTAAAAATTAAGGCATAAAATGGTTAGTCCATAATAACTTTAATCACATAAAACTTTGCTATCAGAGGTCTAAAATAACAGTATCAGAATCGTATGTTGGATGGAGAGGGGAGGGGCCATGAAGCCTGGTCCAGTCTGCTTTCCACTGTTGTGCTAAAGACCATGACCAAAACCACGCAAGGAAGAATGGCTTTGTTTGGCTTACCCATCCCAGGGCCCTTCCACAGAGGAAGGTTAAGGCAGGCCGGAAGCAGAGACCATGGAGGAGCACTGGTTACCTGTTTCCTCTTTCTGGCCTGCACAGTTCGCTTTCTCATATATCCCAGGACACCTGCCCAGGGATGGCACTGTGCAGTGAGGCGGGTCCTAATGAGTGTCATAAGTCAAGAAAATGCTTGCCTACAGGCCAATCTGATGGAGGTTTGCTCAATTTAGGTTCCCTCTTATAAGCAGACTCCAGACTGTGTCCAGCTGACATAAAATATAATCATCAAAAAGCCTCACCCCTAGCGAAGGTGACATGCTAAGGGAGGGAGTATCGCTGTTCTTCAGGGATCTAGCTCCATGTTGGTTATATGTGCTGTGGCCTGCCCTACGTCCAGTCACGTACCAGCAGCACCAATTAGACTCAGCCGTTAATGAAAGGGAGCACATTAGGTTGGGATGGAAGTGTCAGGAGGGGAGGCCGGGACCAGGTGGAAGAGGGGGGAAAGGGAGGTGAAGTTGATCAAATTCATTGTCTCCATGTAGAGAAGCCTTAAACGCATTATGTTGATTAGATACAGAGGAAAGTTATACAAAGTGAGAGTAATTTAAACTTTGGGGTTATTGGCATACTCGAAGTCTAACACTTACCAAAGACGTAAGACTATATTTAAATAACAGATTCCTATCAGTCAAAGCCACACTGTCTATTCAAGCCAGTACTCCAACTCGTTGTCCCAGTTAAGTGGAACACATATGATAAAAAAAAGGACAGTCTTCAGGAAGCGGAGGATCACCATAATTTAATTACTAAAATATTATAGTGTATAAAAAGGTTATCTAGAAACAACACACAACTTGTAATACATTGATGGGTATTTCATTTACAATTTTATTTACAAGTACATATTTGTAAACTAAGTTTGAAATTTGACCTATAACATTCACATGAATTACTTTCAAACACATAATAGTGAAAAGACTGCTGAACACTTTCACAAAGACCCAAAATGAAATCATTAAGATACAGCTTACAGAATATCTTTCTATTGTTTATTGCAGTGGAAAGAAGCCATAAACATTTTACACATATGAATTTTAAACATATAATTTACATATATACAAGTGGGAAAGAAAAATCGTTTCCTCAACATACAACACTCATGCTCACTATCACAAGAAACACACACTCAGTCATCCCGCATTGCACACTCACTCCACTAACAGTCAGTCATGCTGGAACATACACCTGCTCCCACTCAGTCACACTGGTGTACACACCCCACTAACAGTCGGTCCCACTGGTGTGCACCCTTCACCCAGTCAGTCACTCCCTTCTCATGCAGTCACAGGCTAATACAACCACATTTCCACTGGGCTTTAGATGGGCCACTTAAGTATATAAAATGACATCCACAGATTCTTAAACTAGGAAAAGGCACTTAATAGATAAGAGATTGGAATGAAAAGAATTCTTTGTAGAGGACAATAGGCTAAAACATATTGACTTAAATTTTACAAAGTAAAAGTTGGAAAAAGACTGCTCTTTAAGATGGAGTATGAGATTCCGTATCTAACTCTGAGACCCTTCTACATAAAGTACTTACTGAAGTGTGAACGGCTTAGCGAAGAACAGAAAGGACAGCACGATGGTCATCGCTTTCCTTCCGGTCGTCACTGCAGGGAAAGAGTTAGATGCGTCTTACTGCTGCGGTAGTATTTGGAGTGAATTTGTCTGCAAATATTTATAGCTCTATGTATGCCAGCGTCACTAAGACGCCAGACAAATCACAACCAACCAACCAACCGAATCCCTGCTGCTGCAGAGGCAAAGGTTTGGAGCCCTGCACTGATCCAATCAAATGTCTGAGTACAACTGTCCACAGCACACTGGAGCCGGAATGAGAGGCTTTCAGGATAGGAAATTCCTGGGCAGAGCAAAGGTTATCTGAAGTGGGAACTTCTAGTTTCTCTGGAAAGTTAGTTATGTCAGATGATGATGTGCTGGGGTGCACAGGTGAAAGGACGCTTGGTGAAGAGTACACCGACCCCAGACAGTGGCAGCCGAGCACCGAGCTTTGGTTTGGTTTGCTCTGCCTCGCTACTCTCCTCTCCACTGATGACGCACAGGGATTGGTTCAGCTTACACTGGTTGCTGAGCTCAAACCGTGATAACACTGCCCTTGAGAGAAACTCGCCCAAGAACTGCTCCGGAGGGAGGAATGCTGCTTCCGCACTCTTGACTCAGGCAGGCTGGTGAGCCCGGTGGTTTCTTCAGGATTGCACTACTGCTGCCTGGTGTCTGCTTACTGAAAGGACCGGACTGTACAGGCTGGTTCGTACCGGTGTTGGCTTGCTGAAAAGACTGGTCCGCAGCTGCTGGATCATACTTGGTGTTTGTTACAGGACTGAACTGCTGCCCAAGAAGACTGAGCTTGTCCCAGAGAACTCTTGCTGAACAGGTCCACTTCCCCCATATCCTAGGAACTTTTCTCTTCCACTACCTCTGCTGGGTAGTGGGCTAGAGGACAGGTTGAACCTTTATTAAAAGTAAGTTGCAAAAAATGTATGCCTACAGTTATCCTTTTGAAACAGTGAAAGGCCCATCAGTGTCCGGGTACTTTCTGAGACAGGTCCTGCCGTGTCTGGCTCGTCCTGCTCCGGCCTCCACCCACGGAGATTCCAGGCATGACCCCACAATGGCTTACAGTATTTAGGCATGGGGACCTCTGTGGATGGGACAGTGATTCTGACAGTCCTGTTCTTTACACCTTTGTATTAACACTTCTTCCCACTCTGGATATTACCCATCACCCTCTGCTGGAAGGCCGGAGACTGTCCAGCTCAGAGCAAGCAGAGGAGGAGCCAGAGAGGTCTCCATGCTGGCGCTCTCCCCTCACTCTGCTGCTCTCAGTCCCAGACCTTGTCTCAGACTCATGCTCCTGGTGCTTGACTGAAGAACTTGCTCTGCTCTGGGAACACACGTCAGGGCCTGAGCGTCAATGACTGGTTTTAGGGCACCTATTTGAGCTGGGCATGTGTTTCATTCTTCCCTAACTTAGGTGTGGTAGTGTGACAGTGTGTGGCCAGCAAAACGTGGGTTTCCATACAGTATGTCTTCTACATTCTCAGCCTCCACGCAGCCGCCCAGCAGGAGGCCCTGATGCTAGGGAGGGCACTGAGGCCCAACCAAGGAAGCATGGTGAAGACAGCAGGCGTGGAGCCAGGGCGCGCCTGGAGGCCGGATTCTAGAAGGGTGTCCCGTGAGTCACTTAGCCACCTCTCCACACTCACGTTATCTGAGTTTACGGTGCCAGCTGGTTGGGGACTCACCCAAAATGGTATCTAGTTCCCAGGGAGGGCTCTGTGTTAGCTATTACTATTCCTTTCTGTCTTTTACTGGACAGGAAAACCTTTCCTTCTCTATCACGGAAGCAGTTACAGCTCTGGGAAACGATGCGCAGTCACTGGCTCCCCTCTCTCGGCTCCCCACTTCTCCTAATACATCAAMGGCAACCTCCACTCCTCTATGGTGCGGACATGGACACCCACATCACTGCTGAAGAAAGACCCAGACCTGGGGGTGGGGTCACAGGAAACATCCAAGTGAAAGGTTTGCAAACGGTGAAAYGCACCTGCCATGCTTTAAGTGTAAGGGGACTGGTGAGCAATTAAAAAGTATATGAAGGTAGAATTTCCCTGAAGGGGTTTCATTCCATTATAGTTTTACAGCATTTGTTTTTCTAATGTATTTAATGTTTTTCATGAAAATGTATATATGTGACATAAAAATGAAGCCTTCAGGGCCAGGGATGCAGCTCAGTGGCAGAATGCGTGCCCGGCATGCTGAGGGCGAGGGCATTTCCTCAGTAGTGCAGAAAGGAAAAAAAAAAAATGAAATCTTCAAAACAGGAAATTAAGGCCCAAACCCATTTCCTTTCGAAGGGCACACCTGCTAGTGGAGCCTAAGCTGGAGACAAGTGCTATTTTTAGGGAAGAACTCACGCTATTCTGTTCAAAAACAACACTGGAAAAACAATGTTAATTTTTACTTCAATGTAAACAATGAAAACATTTACTTCATACCTGTTACAGCCAGAAGAGCGCCAAAGATTTTAATGAGGGCCAGAACAAAGGAGATTCCAAAGTACCCAGTGAGGGAGAAGAGGAAGGCATAGCCGTAAGTCCGGACAGGGTTCTGCAAGGAGTGAAAGGACCTGTTAGAAAAGCGCAAAGCAGCCTGAGCTATCGCAGGAAATCAAGCCACAGATTTTAATCAACCTCTTGAGCGGCAATAAGTCATTGCACAATGCAGTCAAGCAAACAATAKTTAGTTTTTATTTAATGGGAAAATATTGATGAAATGAAAAGCCCTTGATTGGTACATTATGAACTTCTTAAAAATTAACTTACAGGGTAGAGAATGAATAAAAAAAATTAAATATCAATCATTTCTGAGGATCTGTAATGTTGTATTCATAGTTACCAATTTATATCAACAGTAGCCACTTTTGAACTAGGCAAAAAACAGAGCAGAGCAAATTGTGAAATGTAAAGATGTTTATTTTTTAAAACACGGTGAGTGCTTACCTTTGAACAAAATGCCACTGCCGGGCCCAGTCCACTAGTGCATGACAGTCCCAACAAAATGTACACAAAGCCGATTGAGTATGAATACAGAACCTGGGGAGGCAGAAGCAGGAGAATGACGACCGCACTGAAAGGGGAAACTGAGGGCTCTGAATACACAGAATAATCCATCTACTCAATCCGTGCTACAAACAAAACCTTTCTAAATCAACATTATCATCACTGCCCTACAGCTCAAGTGTCTAGAAATAATGGCTGATTCTAGTGGCCCATGAACCAGTATCTAGCTAGATACATATCTAGGCATTACATATCAAAAACCCATGGCCATATGAACACTTCCATATACGCTTACCTTTTACTTATTCCTGGATTAAGTGCAAAATTTGAAGCAGATTTTATCATTCCAAAAGAATAAATAGGACAAACTCCTTAAAGCTACATGCAAGATATGAAAAACACCCTGACTATTGGAGGGTGTAAGAGATATGAGACTCATCACTGCGTCCCCCCACCCCCTGCCGCTTCCGCTCCCTAAGCCTCCTCACCTAGTGATGTGTCAAGCAGCCTAATGATCCGCCTGCTGCAGGCAGCTCTGCTAGCCCGCACGTGGGCCGCTCCTCTGACTTCTCACAACTAAGACTCTTGACTTCCAAACGAAGACACTGGAGCTTGAGATTCTAATTTGGCCCCAAGGAGAGCTAGAAGTATCCTAGGATAGGAGCCAAGGCTTCAGTTTAAAGCCTGTGCACCTCTTGGCTACCCTGAGTTTCCAGGTGACCTACCTGGTCTTAATTCTGAGGCTACCTTTACCCAGCCACGAGGAGCAGTGACAGTGAGTATGAAGATGCCTACCAAAGCTCAGGTTCCTGTTGTCCAGATGTTACTTGTGATGTCCCATGCTGTGCCCAGACAGCACCGGGAAACATAGTCGCTTTAATGCAGTGTTCCATCTGAGCAGCAAAGTGTGCTCTTGCTGCCTGTCTGTGTCTGTCTCTCTCTCTCTCTCTGTGTCTCTGTCTCTGTCTCTGTCTCTGTCTCT
>BDUI01015708.1:10520-25502 GCA_002335545.1 Apodemus speciosus
ATCCATTTGTCTAAGAATTTCATGAATTCATTGTTTCTAATGGCTGAATAGTACTCCATTGTGTATATATACCACATTTTTTGTATCCATTCTTCCATTGAGGGACACCTGAGTTCTTTTAAGCACACTTATTAAAGGAGGTGTTGAAAATTATAAGCATTTAAGGACTCTATTTCATTCTGTGGGCATGTGAGGAAATTGTCTTCTGTATTTTGATTCACATATCTCCTTACAGTGACAAGAACTGATAGTAGAGGTAGGATTATCATGTGTTCTGCTAAATTTCTACAAGAATATTCTAGAAACATAGATACACTTTCATGAGCAAAAGTATTTTAGGATTTATGAAAATAGCCATAAAATTCAATGAAAAATATTTGGAAAAAATGTGTGTTTTTACAAGTCAGATATAGTGGCACATGTGTGTCCTCTAGTAAGCACTAGTAAGTAAGCGCTTTGGGAACTAAGGTAGGAAGGTCTTAAGTTTTAGGGCTTCCTAGGTTATATAGCACAACATGCAGAAGGAAAAGAGTTGGTGACAAAGAAAATACAGTTCAAAAGAATTTATAATATTAGAAGGAAAATCATGGAAATATGTGTAAATAGCAACAAATATCCCACTTTTGCTATTAATAGATATTTTTCTCCCAAGGAAATAATTTAGGAATTGGTTGTCTAGGAGTGTGTCTGTACATAAAAAACGAAAGCACTTATTAAGAGTGATCGAGCATCAGAAACTCTTTTGTTTAAGATGAGCTAGCAATTAATGACTCTAAGGTTTATTATAATTCTTTATATTCTTTGAGATTTCCTACAACAAAATATGATCATAGCCACCACTGTTTTCACCTACACACACACACACACACACACACACACACACACACACACGACATGGCTATTGCACTAATGGACTCATAGAAACTATGGCTATCTGCAAGAGATGTGCACAAGACCAAACCAACAACATTCGGACATAGACAGATGATGCTATCTCCAGACCTCACTCCTTCCAGAGAAGACAATAACAACTGATGGTGTCTGGGGTTTTGGGGTTGAGAGAGTTACTCTTGTTTGAGGGTGTGGCCACTGGCGGGTTTTCCAGAGTCTGAGTACATAGCCTCACATCCATGCACTGCATGTGTGCAGCTCAAGTTGGATCAGGAAGTTTTCAAACCACTCCCAGACAAGCAACCAGCAGAGAACTTATGTCGTTGTTTGCTTTTCAGTGGGATTGTAACAAGATTTTGTTGCCCGTAACTGGGCCATGGGTTCATAAAAATGGCCCCCTGACAGAAAGTGGAGAAGCCAGAGGAACTTCCTCACTGCTCAGTCACAGATCAGTTCAGACATATCTGGGAAGTAATAACATAAATAAACCAAATGCCTGTGACTGATAATAGGCTCTGGTTTCTGTACGTCAGACTCAGTGGTTCTGCCAGTCCTCCGCTACAATGAGCTCTTTTTACTCTGCAGTTTTGTTTTGTTTTTTTTAAATCTCCTCTCTTTGGTGCTGGGCCTGCCTTTTGGCCTAAGCCTGGGGTTTGATTTTCAAATCTAGCAATAARCTAATAGGCCAGCCCAAACATATCTCAAGTAAGAAACCAACATTGGATTTCTTTGATGTCATGATGCGCTGTGCACTTCTGGCAGAGAGGATGAAGTTATTGATACAAGGTATCCAGTCAGAGACATGTGTTTACAATTATAGCCTTCGAAATAGAGAGAGGCCTCATAACCGTATCCAGGGGGACATGGAAATTGCAGCATTAGCAAAGCGTGGCCAGAAGCCAATGGTTTGTCCTGGTTCACCTAATGAGCAGTGTGCTTCCACTCCAAATGTGGGTTCTATTTATAATAACATGAAGCTATTTTTCAGATGAACAGAAACCTAGGCATACCTGGCACAGCAACATAACTAGACTTGAGGATATTGAATTGAGAGAATATAATAAGGTCTGGCACAAAGAAAAAGCTGCCTGACAGAGAGCATGCTGGGAAAAGATGCTTGCCTATACCTCAAGCAAAATGATGCTCTGCTCTGGGCAGAGAGGAAGCATGGCGGGACTGGGGGTGGAAAGTCTCTCCACTGCACCAAAGAGCAGTTTCAGCAACAGCAAGCCAGCTCCTCCAGTGACCTGAAAAACTGACAGATTCCAAGCTTCATGGACAGAGTGTAAGTGCTGTGATGTCAAGGCCAGTGATGGGGCAAGGGAGACTACATTTGAGTCTTCACTTACAGCATTTGTAAGAAACATACACATTGCCACATGTACTGGCTCTTGCTCAAAATCCATTGCCTGTACTGCATTGGGGAGGGGGGAGAGACAGAGACAGAGAAAGAGACAGACAGAGACAAAGAGATGGAGACAGAGACAGTCAGAAACATACAGAGACAGAGAGACAGACAGAGACAGACAGAGACAAAGGTGGAGAGACAAACAGAGACAGAGAGACAGAGATRGAGAGACAGACAGAGACAGGGAAACAGCAAGAGACAGAGAAACAGAGACAGAAATGGAGAGACACACAGAAAGGGAGAGACAGACAGACAGASAGAGGTGAGAGGCAAACACCTCGGAGAGTTGACCAGCCCAGGGCCTGATCTACAGGCACCATGGGGCTCACTGGTTCTCACTGGCACTCTCTAGCACATCTTTGTAAGTTATGAGTGAGGAGAAAGAATATGAGGAGCTATAGGAAAAGAGTGTGACCCACAACTCAGCTTCAATGAAATTGGACTTGGAGGAGTCCGATACTTCCTGTTTAGTGTTATCAATCATTCCAGAAAGAAGCCAGGAGTAAAGGAGCTGCACAACTCAGGGAGAAAGTGTGGGAGGGCGGACAATYCTCCGTTAGTGGGTACTCCGTGATGAAATCAGCCTTTCTAGTTCAAGACAGATTTATGACTTTGAGTCAGTGTGACTTAAATCCATCAAAAATGCTTAGTTTTATAGAAAAAATCCCTTCTCTCACTTGTGAGATAACAGGACAATACTCCAGRTGTTCAGCAATATCCTAAACACAACAAATGCCCCTCATTACCTTTGTCAATAAATMTMTTCATAAAAGCCACCTTSATTCTGTGCTGAAAAATTTGCTTCACCTTTACAGAGAAACATGGAGATAAAACTAAAATTTAAAATAGGCAGCCTTGCAAGTAAGAAGCTATTTAAGAAGGTAGTATCAAATGTAAAGATTCTGAGATGAACACATTTTATTCCAGAAAAATAAACTGTGCTTGGTAATAATCAGTTAATAACTGTCGATATTACACTAGAGCATTGGGGCTCTAGGAGAGTGTACTTGGCGGCAGTAAACAGTGGGCATAAGGAAACCTCCCTCATCTTCAGCTTTATAATGCAAAGGGCAGTGCTGCCACGGCGGGCAGCAGAACCATGCAGAAGCACAAGTTTTCTCATGAGCATAACTCAAGAGTCCAAAATCACTCTGAACTCAACACACAGGGGGTGAAAAAGGATGTAATCATCCAGACTGTGAAGTGTTACCACATCTCCGTCACAAATGTTTCATCCCTCTAATTTCTTCAAAGATTAAAGAATCAGAGCGTGTTAGCGTCTTGAAGCTGACTCTGTAAATATCATCTAATTTTCTGTCTCGTGTTCCAGTGTCACATTGTACAAAATGTAACTGACAATAAGCTGTGAGCAGGGCTTCTATACTCCCACATACACCAAAGGGCAAGCCTGAAATCCTGTAATGTTTGAATTTACGTTGACCCTTTCCTCATAACTTACCAATTAAATTGGTTCAAAGATTGCAGGTAAAATGTCACACAACTTGATTCTATAATTGGGTAGTGTTATTAATATTTTCATTCATTAAATGTCATGCATCTCACATGTACAGAGTAATTATTCTCTCTCATGTGGACCCTTGATGTCAGTAAAATAGATTTAGAAATAATTCTTCTTGTGGTAATTACCCTAAAATTCATTGATGTAAATGTCATGAAATTAAGAAAATCAAGGGGGACGTGCAGCCCAGTTGGTTCCAAGGCAAGGAAGGGAACATCATCTTCTGTTGATGGGAAGGCCTGAATGGGAGACTATGAAGGTCACTTAGCATCCTGCATATGCAATCTGCAGACATGGTCTCTGTCAGAAGGATGTGAAAATATGGAGTAGGGTTGTAGCTATGGCTGAGAGAAAACAGAAATATCCTGGAGAGAGTGGAAGGAGAGGGGGCTCCTAGGTTATTGGTCAGTGCGGCTCCATTTAATGTGTCATAGGTGCTCACCAAAAATAGATTCCTCTGCTTGTGTTTTATAAAAAGATAAGGAGAGAGGAATGTTGTTGGTGGATGTGCAGTCAGGTGTAGGGGAAGGAGGTGCCTTGGCGATCCCATACCGAGGAATCCCTTCCCCCTGAGGGACCAGTCACACGATGATACAGTATAGAGCAGAGTTTATTCATGGTGTGGGGAGGGGGACTGAGGAAGTAAAGACAGAGAAAGGCAGAGAGAGAGAGTGAAAAAGAGAGAGAGAAAGAGACAGACAGACAGACAGACAGACAGACAGACAGACAGAGAGACAGAGAGACAGAGAGACAGAGACAGACAGACAGACACAGAGAGAGAGGGAGGAGGATGAATAGAGATAGAAGGAGGAGAATGGGGAGAGGGGAGATCAGAAGCAAGAGGACAGAGCAAGAGTGAGGGGTGGCAAGCAGCACCTTTTATAGTGAGTCAGGCACACCTGGCAGTAGCCAGGTAACTGTGGGGCAGAGGCTAGACAGAATGCTAACACCTTTTTTCACCAGTGTTCTGAGACTCAAGAGTGAGTCTCAAAAGGTCAATCCCATGTCTTCTGGGACCATTAGTTTTTGCATAAGGAAGATCTTGAAAATTGCATTCCTAACACACCCCCTTTAATGAATGTAATGGCCAACTGAAGAAAACTAAAAATATGTGGAGCAATTTTTTTTCTTATTTTTCTTTTTCTGTTTTGTTTTGTTTTGTTTTTCGAGACAGGGTTTCTCTGTGTAGCCCTGGCTGTCCTGGAACTCACTCTGTAGACCAGGCTGGCCTCGAACTCAGCAATCTGCCTGCCTCTGCCTCCCATGTGCTGGGATTAAAGGCGTGCGCCACCACGCCCGGCTATGCGGAGCACTTTGATGCATTGTTAGTTTATAGTCTTTTCCTTGGACTCCCACTGCTGTGACATCCTTGCTATGATGAACTGTTCCACGGAACTAAAATAAACCCTTCCTCTTATAAGTTGGTTTTATCAGAACATTTTGTCATGATAACTGGAAACAAAACTAAGGCAGAGGTCTGCTTTTATCAAGTCACATGTGTGAATGCATATGCACACACACTTGCACACACACTCCCACACACTTGCTATCCCGTGTGAACATAGCACCGCAATATGATGTGTGCAATACGGTAGTGAACTCTGCTGAGGCAAAGACACATCCTTTCGTACTGCGCTATCCAAATTCCACACTGGAACAAACCAACACTGGCTCGATGTTGTTGTTTAAACCAAACAATCTGTTTCTATGTTCGTTCATTCTTTTTATTTTTAGGACAAGACATGAGAGCATCTTGAACTCGAATGGGAATGAGATGGATAATGATCTCATCAAGTACACGTTTCACAGTGATCTAAGTAGGAGTTCATGGCAAACATTTGGGAACTTCTGTTGCTTGTAGAGTTCTCATTAAAGTCTAGATTCATATTGCTTCAGAGAGGCACAAATCAGAAGAGGAGACCATCTGGAAGTCTGTCCAGTTGTATCCGTGGTTACGTATGTCACATTTACTTAAAAGAGAAAAAGCGGTGGCCTCTGCAGAGAGTGGTTAGCCCCAGGCACAGTGGAAGCTATAGTAACTTCGTTGCAGTAGTCAGATTCCATTCAGAAATCTTATCCTGACTGAAGACATCCATCTTCCATCTACAAAGCAACAACCAATACCTCTTTGGAATTACTTTCCCTGGAGTTCTTGGCATGTGGTGAGTGTTTTTCTGAGCAGCATTCAGCCATAGTGAATTGGATTCTCAAATCAAGTAAGGAAACTGAGGCACTCTTACAAGTCTACACAGTCAGTAAAGGGGACACCTGGGGCCTGAGCTGAGCCATGCGGGTGGCAGGAGGACAATCCTGTTACACGAAGCAGCCCCTTGGCTTTGTGTTAATTTAGGATACACTTTGCCAATTCATAGTCCAAATACAAGATTAACCCTCCTGCTGTAGGCTCCCCCTCTTCTGCTCAACTCTATATAGTACAGAAATACAAAAGGTACAGTCAGAATGGCTAAGATCAAAAACTCGGGTGACCACAGATGCTGGCAAGAATGTGAAGAAAGAGGAACACAACCACTCTGGAACTCAGTCTGGCAGTTCCTCAGAAAATTGGACATAGTATTAACTGAGGACCCAGTTCTACCACTCCTGGGCATATACCCAAAAGATGCTCCAACGTAGAACAAGGACACATGCTCCACTATTTATAATAGCCAGAAACTGGAAAGAACTCAGATGTACTTCAACAGAGAAATGGATACAGAAAATGTGGTACATTTTCTTTTCAGCTATTAAAAACAATGACTTCATGAAATTCACAGGCAAATGGATGGAACTAGAAATTATCATCCTGAGTGAGGTAACCCAATCACAAAAGAACACACATGGTATGCACTCACTGATAAGTGAATATTAGCCAAAAAGCTCAGAATACCCAAGATACAATTCACAGACCACATAAAGCTCAAGAAGAAGGAAGACCAAAGTGTGGATGCTTCCATCCTTCTTATAAGGGGGAACAAAATACTCACAGGAGGAAATATGGGGACAAAGTATGGAGCAGAGACTGAAGGAAAGGCCATCCAGAGACTGTCCCATCCGGGGATCCATCTCATATACAGTCACCAAACCCAGACACTATTGTGAATGCCAAGAAGTGCTTGATGACAGGAGCCTGGTATAGCTGTCTCCTGAGAAGATTTTCCAGAGAAATTCCTGACAAATACAGAGGCAGATGCTTGAAGCCAACCATTAGACTGAGTACAGGGTCCCTAATGGAGGAGTTAGAGAAAGGATTGAAAAAGCTGAAGGGGTTTGCAACCCTATAGGAAGAACTATATCAACCAACCAGACCCTCCACCCCAGAGTTCCCAGGGACTAAACCACCAACCAAAGATTACACATGGAGGGACCAATGGCTCCATCTGCATATGTAGAAGAGGATGGCCTTGTCAGRCATCAATGGGAAGAGAGGCCCTTGGTCCTGTGAAGGTTTGATGGCCCAGTGTAGGGGAATGCCAGGGCAGGGAGGTGGGAGTGAGTGAGTGGGTAGGTGGCTGTATGGGGGAACACCCTCATAGAAGCAGAGGGAAGGGGAGGGGATAGGGGGTTTCGTTGGGGAGGGGGAGACTGGGAAAGGGGATGATATTTGAAATGTAAATAAAGAAAATACACAATTTAAAAAAAAGCACAGTGTAGCACGTGGGCAGGAAGGTGTTCTCAATCTCTAGATAAGTGCTGGTCTCAGTGGTGATGTCTGGCCCTTCTGCATCTTTAGATGTCTGCTTCTTGGCCCTAGGTTTCCTGTGTACAAGTAGGTCCTCACTTCCTTCTGACAGTTCTGGCATCCTAGTTACATAGTTAGTATCTGATTTACACAGATTTACCATTATCTAAACTGCTCATAGTGAGCTCTAACGCTTAGGCTCACCAAACTTGAATTCACTCTCTTCTCATCCCTCACTACTCTCAGCCTCCTGTGATGCCCACAGCAGCATGGGGAACCAGGTCTTCTGCCTGCCTTGCTTGACCACAGAACACGGAAGATATATCTCAGCTTCTCTGGTTGCTTCCATCCCTGCTGATTCAAACCATGTAAAAGGTCCTCTATTCATACTGCTGTGCAGGAAGTGCAAGGCCTCAACTGAAAAGATGCAGAAGGGTCTGCGGATCACTTACCAGGCCCATGAATGGTGACATTTCAAAGAGCAATGTGGGGAGCCTGGTGGGGCATGGGCCAGTGGCCAGTGATTCATCTTCTTGTTCTCTTATCTCTGGGGTTCATACTTCCAGTTAGGAAGGGCTTTTCCAGTCACTAGGGAACAACAACAACAACAACAACAGCAAACCTTTTCTCACCTCCTCCCCTTTACCTTCATCTTGTGAGTAGTGATGCTCCAATCCCATCTCTCTTGTTTTCAGTTCTTACCATTCAACACATCTGACCTTTGTAAAGTCATCATTGGACTCGCTGTGTTTTGTTTTTGTTTTGTCGTCATGAATTGGTATTGAAAATCCTAAACATACTGTGCAGAGTCTCCCTGAGCTTCTACTCTGAAGCATTCAATGCCTTTTCAGTCTCAACAGGTAAAAGTATCAAGAAATGACAGGAGTGGAAGATGCCACACAGGTTCACCAGCAGAGGACACAGGTCACACAGACCTCTCCCAAGACTTCCCTATGAGCTATAGCTGACAGAGAAATGGGAGGAAGGTGATTTTAGAACAGAATGAACTTCATGGTAAAGGCTCCTTTGGTACACTTCTCTCACCATCTCTCTTTTATTCAATTATTTAGAAAGTATTAGGACTTACAGACAATATTTTTTTCTTGGTTTATCATGGAGGCAGGGAATTTGCAAACCATGGGACTTCCATAAAAATCCTCTCATAAGAAGTGTAAATGTGAATATTTTAAGAATTGTTTTTATTTTTAAGCATGTATATACACGTGTGCCTGTGTGTAGTGATGTCCACATGAGTGCGGGTACTCACAAAGGCCAGAAGAAGGTATCAGGTTCCCTGTGGCTGGAGTTGTAGGTGATCTGACATGGATGTCACTATCTCTCAGAAGCCAGGGCAGCAAGAGATCCTAATGACTATCCCATTTCTCAAGCCCCAAATATGAGTATTTAATAATAACTTACTTCTCCCTTCAATAAATATATACATTTTCTGTGGGCTGGAATCACACTATAAATAAAATGGAGATATACATTGTTACGAAAGGTACAGTGCATCAGAGGTAGCAGCATGCTGAATAAACAATTGCTTGCAGCTCTTCCCTGTGTATAGAGGAGGATTATCTTGCAAGATACAAGGAGCAGTAGCCAGCTTGGTTCCCAAGCACAATGATGACTCGGGTGAAAAATGCTGGTGTGGGTGTGCCATGGAGAGGGAAGAGAGGCAAGAGAGAGCAAAACTGAAGTGAAGAGCATTGAGTACATTAGCAGCAGCCCAAAGGTTCACATTAAGGATTTCATGTTCATCTTATATGAATATCCAGGAGCCACTGGAATGTTTAACATGAGGAGCAATGTATAAATCATGAGCTTAAAGAATTTTACTGTGACTACAATGGGGGACATAGATACAATGGAGGCACAGAAATGTCATTTAAGGAGAAGTTTCTAGTTAGAAAGTCATGGTAGCTTGGAAATGGGTGGTGGTCACAGTGATGGGACAAGGGACAGTCTAAACATTTTCTTTGTTTATTCATTTACTTATCACTAATTAGTATTTGCTTATTTATTGAGATGGGACCCCAAATTATAACTCAAGTGAGTGGTCTAGTTTATACAACTTAATCTGACCTAAGATTTCTGGCAAGTCCTCCTGCCTTGGCCTCCTGATGCTAAAATCGTAAGACTACACCATGTCCAGTGAGATTAAGACATGTTTAGTAGAATAATGGGACTTGGTAACAGATCAGATATGAGGAATAAAGGAAAAGATGTGAGCGGTGAGGGAAGGAACCACAGCTACTCTTTTTCCCCGTGCTTCTGCCATTTGTACAACCCTAATGTGAAAACAACAGAAACGTGCGACTGACAGATGTGTAGATGAACTCAGGAATGGACTGCATATAAGTGAAGTAAAGATGTGACCAGTAGGGAAGGAGCCATGAGAGCTCCTGTGGTCTGTGTTCAGTCTCCCCCCCACTCCCACCCCACCCCCGCACTCGCTCCTGCTTACTAAATCCTATGTCTATTGAGTTTTCAATAACAGTATGCATTTGATCAGTGCATGTACAAAATAAATTACATACCCCCCAAAAAGCTTTTACTGAATCATATGAGCAGCATAAAAATCAACCAAATAGCTAATATTTTATGAAACGAAATAGGTTGGGCTTTTTTTATAACTTCCAAATATTCAGATACAATCTAAGAGCTACATTCTTTTCTCTTTAAATATATAATGCTCACAAAAAGAAAGGTGAATACAGGTAGTCATAAAAGTTCACATTAGTGGTTTTCTACATTGACAAATTTCAAACGGCAGAAAGAAGAGGAGAAAGAGTACCTTTAGAGAAATGAGAGATTATATCTGTAAAAATTATTCCTAGGTGACTCCTTTGATAATTAAAACCTCTCATAGAGCTCTCCCCTCAAAGGAGGTGGGGATCTGGCACCCAGAACAGGTCCCTCGGGTGCCAGACCAGAGACCCTCATTCAGGAAGAAACCAAGTGAAGTTCAACAACACGGACATGTGAATCCTTTAATGGAGAGAACTCCTTTATCTCTCCTGATCTTCCTCTCAGAACTCCTTTATCTCTCCTGATCTTCCTCTCCAACCATGATTTCAAAAAGAAACAATAAAGCATATATGCTCACACATGTGGTAAATATCCAGATATCGTAACTGCCTGTTGCTATTCACCATGACACCAGAACAGGGTAGGCAGAGGCAAGAGGACAGCATCCTCAAGGAATGCTTTGCTACACAGTAAAACTCTGTCTCATGAAATAATAATAATAATAATTAATTTTATTGCCATAATAAAAATAATAATAATAAATTATAGGTGTCATATCATTGTTAGCATTTTATTTTGTAATATACTCAGTAGAAATAGACTAATGTATGTGTACATATATGTACACATATACCCATWTTGAACAAGGTCCCGATAGAGGCCTGCCCAGTAGTCATTAGAATAGATGGGTTCCCCAGTTCTTCACCAGGGAACCACAAGCAAGGACACAGTTTAAGAAAAAACTTCTGCCAGCATAGCTCAAACACAAGCCCTCTTCAATCAAATGAATAGGCCACCCAGCCACACCCATACAGGAATCCTGAGGTAGCTTCTCAGTACTGACAGGGTGCTATTCCCCTCTTCACAGATGAGAGTGGCTATTTGGGAGCTGTAGTAATGGGCCATTCCTCTCCAGGCCCCAAGAAAAGGCGTGGCCAGTTCTCCAGCCCAGAGTTTTTCTTTCTGCCCCTCCCCTTTGATAACTGTTTTTCAAATAAACTATCCTGTTAAAAATACAACCTTCTGGATTTCTGAGTTCGAGGCCAGCCTGGTCCACAGACTGGGTTCCAGGACAGCCAGGACTACACAGAGAAACCCTGTCTCGAAAAACAAAAACAAACAAACAAACAAAAATATATATACAACCTTCAACAGTAGATCTGAGTGCTGGATGGAGGTGGGAAAAAATATTCTTATCTGAAACTTTTTCAACTTGGAATTGCGTGACAACAGGACCATATATTTAGCTCTTGGTATTGTTATAATTTTGTGCCTGGTGTCAAAACATGGCGCTAAACATGAAACTGAATTTGTTGACTAATTGGATGATTAAAAAAATCTCAATATATTCTACGAGGGAGAGGTAGACATTCTATGTCAAATTTGAAAACTATGCTGCAAACCCTTCATTTAAGTCACAGGTTTTGTTAAATTGTGCTCTCTTCAGCAAGCTCTTTGACGCCAGTGCTTTATGAGTTTGAGGGTAATGACATACACCATTTCTCTACAGCAGTGACAGGACACCATCTGTCTAATTTAGAGAGGTCATATTTCTTAACCAAAAGTAAATGAGGGAAAAGTTAACTCCCTTGAAAATGTATAGATTTATTCTATTCTGTAGAGGAAAAATGCAACTGAAAACCCAAATAAGTATCAAGTATCCCCATTCTTTTGAGACTTCTAGTCACTATATACCATATGTCTACTCATGGAAAATTATGTTTCATATTTTGTTTAAAACATAACAGCAGTTTTTACTCTCTCAAAACAGCATTTACTCTTATGAGTTACCCAGAATAAAAACTTCCCTTGATGAAGGTCAACCTATAATAAAATTCTAAATGTTAACATTAAGTTTTTGTTACTGTGGACAAAAGAGCAGGGGAACTATTTAATTGGTCTTAAGATGGAAAATATATAACCTTTCCACAGTCATGTAACTTAAAACCAAATAAGCATTTTTTTCAAGCTTTCCCCCCAAGAAAACACTAAAGGGTGGCTGTACTGCTAACATGACTATAATAACTTTTAAATTATTACAGAGCAAATTCCAGACAACATCTCTTACAGCTCTGTTCAGATTATACAGTTTCCTCCCAAGGAATTCAAGGAGACACCATGACACCCATTCATATTATTTACATCCAATAATTCAGCCTCAAGTCCAATACATGAAACACAAATAACAGAAGTCAATATTTATTATAAAATAAATATCCAAGAGTCAGGTCTGTCTTTCTAATTCAAGGAGACAGTCAATTAACAGATAAGCAACAGAAATCATCCACCAAACATAACTGATCACGATTATTCTATCATTCTCCAAATCTGGATCCATGTCTCCTTTCACCTGCTATTTTCCAAACTAGAAAGGATGTCTGTCTGTCTGCTCTGGCTTTTGTTGGGTTCATTTTCTGCCCAGAGCCTTTTATGCCTCATTTCCCCCTTGTTGCTACACCTTACATCTTCTCTCATATCTTTCATATGATCCTTCTTACTGCCTTCTAGCCAGGGATGGCTGTTCTAAGTAATTTCTTCCAAGGCAGTAAAAGCAACATCAAATTTTAGTTAGTTTTTATTCTCTAAGGCAAATACTCTGTGGATGTTGATTTCTTTTAGAAGAATATTTCTTTTATAAGAATATTGTCCCACTGTACTGGATGGTTTTGTGTGTCAACTTGACACAAGCTGGAGTTATCATAGAGAAAGGAACTTCAGGTGAGGAAATGCCTCCATGAGATCCAGCTATAAGGCATTTCCTCAATTAGTGGTCAGGGGGGGAGGGCCCCTTGTGGGTGGTGTCATCTCTGGGCTCGTAGTCTTGGGTTCTATAAGAAAGCAAGCTGAGCAAGCCAGGGGAAGAAAGCCAGTAAGAAACATCCCTCGTGGCTTCTGCATCAGCTCCTACTTCCTGACCTGCTTGAGTTGCAGTCCTGACTTCCTTTAGTGATGAACAGCACGTGTGTGTGTGTGTGTGTGTGTGTGTGTGTGTGTGTGTGTGTGTAGAAGTCAGAGGTCTACCTCAAGTGTCTCCCTCAATTTAGCTAGATGGGCTGGACAGCAAGCCCCAGGGATCCTCATTTCATCACCTCCCCAGCACTGGAATTGTGGTACACCCAGCATTTTTTCTTTTATAGGTACTGGGGTTCAAACTCAGATCCTTGCTTGCACTGCAAACTCTTTCCTGATTGAGCTGTCTCCCCAGCCAAAGCACAATGCCCTCAAATTTCCCAGCATAACTAAAACTCCTTTCCCCATACCCCTCAATTTTATTAGTTCTTAGAGAATTTCACACACTGTATTTAATCATATTCACCTCCCTCCTCTCAGATCTACAAGCATACCTGCCTGTTAGCCCTCATCAGTAATGCTTCCTTGCAGTAGACAGGGATTAATATAGAGAACCCTGACGGAGCATGGTTCAGAGACTGGGAGACTGTGGTGTACTCAGCTCTAAATGGGACACACATATCATTGAGAGGAATTTTAGTGATAATTTGCTCTGCTCCATTGCCTGCAATGTATCAGCATGTGTTGGTTGCCACCATTTCAGAGTGAGGGCAGTGATTTTAAAAAAAAAAAAGYGAACAGAGCTCACCATCGCTATCCTAATGAAAGCTGTTCATCACGCTCGATTCCCTGGTGCCCCGGGCTGGAGCAGTTATTTCTGTGAGAGATAGCCCAGCATTTAAGAGAAAGCACATCCCCAAAATGACTGCTGCTAATAACTATTTGGTTGGCATCTAGGAAAGTTTTGATAGTTTACCAGTCAGAATGTACTTTCATTTTAAGACTTCTCACTAAGAAYCTGGAGAAAGGGGTTCGGTGGAAACTGGTTTATAGCTGTAAGAACTCCAGCTTCTATGCCCACAGGATGATGGGGGAACTCTGATTAGATCCGAGGGCTCTTCTGAACCATTCGGGAGACATGTGAGGGACCAAGTTGCTCTACAGATCTGGTCCTTATTAAGCCCTTCTCCCTCTACTTTGGAAAACACACTTTGACTTATTGTTCTCTAGATGCCAAGGGGACATAGGATATCACATTAGTTACAGGGTACTTATTAAGTCCATTACTGGGCAATCACATCTGTGGGCAGATCTGTTGACACTGCCAAGGCATGCCCAGACCTGTACTGCCTGCAACCTTTAAAGCCTCTAGGCTGCATACTCCCACAGCCCACGGGCTGAGAAAAGGAAAGGACTAGAAATTCTCTCCCGAGGAACAAAGTCATAGATCTGGAGTGTTTGTCAAGATGTAGAAAAATCTGTTTGGAAGGGTGTGCAGTGATGGGCAAGAAATGTTTTTAAAAGCGAGAAGATTTAGCAATAGTTTTCTCTACCACAAATCGGAAGCAAAGTCAACAAGTGAAGCAGTGTGATAGCAAGGCAGGAAGTGAAAGCTAGAGCAACAGATAAACTGGKAACCCAGAAACAGAGTAACGTGTACKTCWTGTGTGTGTACATGTRTGCGCGAGTGTGTGTACTGTATGAGAGAGTGTGTTCACGTGTGTATGCTTKTATATGTGTGTGCTATGTGTATAYGTGTATGTACTTATGTGTTTGTGCTGTGTGTGCATGCGTATGTATATATGAACTATTCTGTGTATACAWGTGTGTTGTATGTGCACATGTATATATGTGTAGTTTGTAAGTGTATATTGTGTATAAGTATATGTTGTGTGTACATGTATGTACATACATGCATGTTGTGTGCTTTGTAGGTGTTTGTGC
>BDUI01015709.1:12263-23808 GCA_002335545.1 Apodemus speciosus
GAATGCTTTCATTCACCAGGAAAAAAAATGACAAATGACTGAATTCATATATTCACACAGATTCGAATATTACCCAAGGAGTGTGAGTACTCAAATGTCACCTGGTCATTCTATGTTTATTTGTCTCCGTGTAAATAAATTGTATTTTTAGATGAAGGAATCCCATGTTCTGCATCCCCAACACAGACCAACTGAATCAGATTTTTAACAGACATACACATGGTTCTCGGGTGCACTTGGGTTCACATTCACAGCCCTGTCCAAGTCATCTGTGCAACAATGTTTAAAATTATTTTGAGTCTCTCCGAGTCTATCAAAGAAATGTGGGACAGAACATGAAGAAACAACCTAAATCTTCCCTTATAGTTGGYTTGAAAAGATACTTCCAGAGCTATTCTGTAGACTGCAAGACTCCATTAGACACACCTCTATCATACATGCTGGGAAATGTAAGAGCAAATGCACACTCGTCCCTCTAAAACCATGCAACCCTGGGGGAACAGCATGAAGGGTTGGCAGTCAGCCTGGCATCTAGCTCTGGCTCACAGGGAGCCATGCAACTCCAGTCTTCCTCCTTTCCAGAATGGGTCTGAAAATCCCTACGGCTTGCAGAAAGTTACATTAGGCGTCAGGAGGAATAATATATGTAAAAGCACCCAAAACCTCAGAGGACTATACACATACAAATGAAGCAGAGGCCTTGGGTAGGACCTCTGTGTTAGCTTCTGAGGCAGTGGCCACCACCACAAGTCCCAGACTGCTCTAAGCAGCAGAGATTATGGGCCATTCTGACAGGAGCTTAGAACAACAGAATGCCAAGAGAAATTTAGACAGGAAAGATTGTGTTCATGAGGTTTTGGAGGTCACAGGCTCTTGGGAATTGTGTCTGGAAAGCCTAAGGAGGGCTGAATTCCAAAGTAATTGATTGATGTTTCTGGTGAAAGAAATCTTGAGCCAGTAGAACATGCAGAGTGTAGCGGGGCTGTTGTTCACTGTGTTGACTCAGATCTGCAGTGAGAAGGAAAGAAGAGAGCATAGTGGGAGGTAAGGAAAGAGTCACAGTCTTGGCAACGAAGGAGCGTCTGTTAAAGCTGAGAACAGGCCAAGTGCAGGCAACACTTTTCTAACTATAAATATCACTTAGATTTGCCCTGGGACAGTAAGAAATGTACTTTGAAGGCACATCAGCAAGAGCTCCAGCATGTAGTGATGCAAATTCACTTAAAGGGAGGGTGGGTTGAAAAGGTAAGCATCCGCTGGGTACCCAACTGGGGAAGTGTTTTCATAGGTTAAGTCACAAAGGCACACAGAGGCCACTACAGCTACAGTTCTGTTGCAAGGGGAACAGATGGCATCTCAAAGTGGCAGTAGATGAGACTTTCACCGAGGTTCTACATGGGCCACTCAACATGTGGCATGGTCAGATGGCCTGCATCTAGCTCCTGAATGAGCTACTCGTGTAGCTATAGAGGCAGTTCAGCAGCAGTGTAGAACCCAAGAAGACAGAGCTGCTAGAGACGTGCACTATCTGCTAAGGAGAGTTGACCCAGCCCACGTGTGGCACCCACCAGGATTGGATGTTGTCCCTTGCCGGGTTTCAGTTTTGTACTTGGTGTACACTGGGCACCTATAACTTCTCTGATACTACAAGACTCAGAGTTAAGGGACTTCTTTGAGTTTCAGAGCACTTTGGGTCTTTGAGCAGGGTTGGAACTGTAAGACTGAGATTCCTAAAGTTGGACTCCATATATTTTATATGAAGATGGCCATGAGTCTATGGAACTAGGATGAGAAGAATGGTAAAGGCTTGGTCCCTAGATGGAGGCACTGTCTTGGAAGATTGTGGATCATGAAGAGGCAGAGCTGTGCTGAGCTTCATTGGAGGAAGATGGCTACTAGGAACAAAACTTGAGGTTGATAGCGTCATCACTGCTTAAGGTCTCCATCTTGGTCTTGTCTCTGCTTCCTGTTCTGCCAAGATGTGAGAGCTGAAGAATTCCAGCTAAATGCTTCTGACCCCAAAACTGAGGCAGATTCCCATCACACTTTGCCCAACATGACACACTGTTGACCCTCAGACCATGAGTTGAAAAATCTTTCTACTCTTAGTTGCTTTGTTGGATATTTGGTAACAACAATGAGAAAAGTAGAAAATACTCTAGCACTATGCATAAATACCATGAAAAAGTTGCACCAGAGAAGGTCACCACACACCTTCGTTTCAAGCCAACTGAAAGAATGGGCACAAGCCTGCCAAACTGAGGGACCGTGCTATTCAGGTCAACCACAACTTGCTGTCCTTCCGTCTGCTTAAGTTATCATTTCCTGAAAGAGGGTTTTGAGTATCCCGCTTCAAATACATTTTGAGTTGTATAAAAATTTGACTCTCATATTTTGATGCTCCGTTGCTAGGTACAGAATGTCTAAAAGTGCATTTATTTATTCAGTGTGTGTGTGTGTGTGTGTGTGTGTGTGTGTGTTGCCATGGGTCACATGTGACAATCAGAAGACAACTTGTAGGAATTGATTCGCTCCTTCCACCATGTAGGTTCCTAGAACTAGCAGGTGGCTAGACTTGAAGCAAGTGCCCTTATTCACTGAGCCATCTTGCCATAAAAGTATGGTCATATTAAGGACTCTTAAGCCTTGTGGACAAACAACAGTGTCTACTTGCCAAACATGCTAAATCCCTTTCTTTAATCCTTCATGATGCTCCTAAAGTCTGCATTGTGTAGAATGAATACGGCTACTCCTGCAAGTTAGCATTGTGGATGCGTCTTTCTCCAACCCTTTACTTTTAACCTTCAAGTTTTTATCATGGATTTCTTACAAATATTCAGTAGGAACTCAATGTGTTCTCTTACAGACTCTTCTTTTAATTGGTATTTTTAGACCATTAACATTTAAAATGCTTATTGATTCTGTTGGATTAATATCTACCATGTTTATATCTCTCCCATCTGTTACCTTCTTTGTTTAATTTTCACACCCCTCTTGGGTCTTCTCTGACTTAGTTAAGCATTCTACATGATCCCATTTCATTTCCTCTCACCATAGCACTGATACTTCTCTCATATACTATTTAGAGACTGCCCCAGAGTATTTAATGCACACTTCATTCCCAGCCATCTTCAAATAACACTATACTGCTATGTGGGCACTGCCCGTGCCTTTGCCTTTTAATAAAGGGTTCCTAACTTGTTTCTTCTGTCTGTCAAAGTCCTGCTGTTACTCATTACAGAGTTTCTGGTCTTTCCCCCTAAAGGCMTCCCTTTAACACTTCCTGTGGAGAAGATCATCCAGCACTGCCTTCCACAGCTTTTGTTCAAGATCAGTGAAGAGGGACAACACCACAGAGCTCCACTGCTAAGAACTTTCCCTCGCTCATTGCTGACCTGATTTCTGATGACAAGTGTGCTGAGGTAACTTCCTATGTCTACTGAGGTGATTAACTTTGTCTGCTGAGCTCATCTCCTATATCCGCTGAGGTCATTTCCTACGTCTGCTGAGGTCATTTCCTATGTCTGTTGGGGTCATTTCCTTTGTCTGTTGCGGTCATATTTCCTTTTTCTTGGGTAGATAATGTGATTTCTTTCTCTGGCTTTAGTTGTTCAAGGTTTCCTGTCTGCCTTTGGCTTTCTCTTATTTGTATATGCCACAACTGGAACAATTTTCTTTTTCAGTCTCTGACTTGCTTAGATCTGTGATTTATGGCCTGTCCTTAACTTGGGGACATTTCTGGCCATTATACTCCCTCTACACAGTTCCTCCCTTTCTCTATCTCTTTCTCTTTCTGATTTTAGAAATACACAAGCATTATAACTTCTGAAATTCTCCCCAAGTTTTTGGAGCATTTGTCTTTCCTAAGCACGCTGTCTCTTTACCTTTTAGTCTCAGAAGTGTCTATCAACCTGCTGTCATAGTCACATGAAAAAGCAAAATCTGGAAGTATTAAAGACCATGCCAGGTCTTTCCTTCCTGGACATCAGGTGTGAACTGATGGTCAGAAAGAACTGCAATGTTTGAATTGATCCCTTCAACTAGACTGATGCAGGGACCATGCATGGGCACAATTTGTTTCAGACAAAACTGAAAGATAAGGTCTGTGGGAAAACCTGGCCATCAGACAAAAACACTGAAAGCACAGCAGAGAAGGCACTGTCTCCCAGTAAGTAAGCTGTTAGGGGACACAGTGGTTATATAAATGTGGTTTAGGGGATGCTACTATTGGCCTAGGGACAACTCCACATATGTGAAGCCCTGGGTTCCATCAAAGATACTGTTAATGTTTCTTACATTAAACCAGTATAGAGGGGATTTGAACCTGCAAACATCTGGCTTCTGTCCTTAGGGCATGAGGTCTGATCACATGACTCCAGGGTTTTCAGATGCTGCATATACTGTCTGTTTTGGAAATCAGGAAGAAGGATGACAAGAGAATCACACAGTTCATACAATTCAGGCATTTAGGAACTGGCTTTCATTAGATTTCAGGAAGAAAAGAAAATCAAGATTTGATTACCCCAAATATTTTAGAAAATACATTCTATCAGTGCTTTCCATCTGCTGAAGAACACTGGAATCTCCAGTGAGACTAGGGAGCCACACTTTTGTTTCATTTCTCATTTTAATATCATTTCTCTAGCCCTTTGCTAAAACAAAATTACCTCAGAGAAATACATGCTGCCTTCAGAATCATCAAAAGCCCCAAACATAATCACCTCTCCTTGGAGCACTGTGAACCCAGCCACAGCCAAGCCTGCCTCAGAGTGAGTTTGAACTCAGCCACAGCCAAGCCTACCTCAGAGGACTGTGAACACAGCTACAGTCAAAGCACTTTAGTGAATGTGAACCCAGCTATAGCCAACCCTACCTCAGAGCAAGTTTAAACAGAGCCACAGCCAACACGCCTTAGCACATGTGAACCCAACTATAGCCAACCCACATTAGTGCATTGTGAACCCAGCCACAGCCAAGCCTGCCTCAGAGTGAGTTTGAACCCAGCCACAGCCAAACCTGTTTCAGAGAGAACGTAAACCTAGTCACAGCCAACCCTACTTCAGAGAGCGTGTGAAAGAATCTAGCAACGGTCAACCATACCTCCCGAGTGCTAAAACCTTAAGAGAAAATACTTCCCCATCAGCATAAGCTATCCTCCAACCGGTCCACAAGTTTAATGAAATGAGCGAATGCCAAAAGTAGGTTGAAAAGGCCTGAGACGGTCAGGATAGTCCAATAAATGGACCAGCACTCAACTGTGAGTGGCTGAAATTAAAATTAATAATAAACGCACTGCTTTACATAAAACTGTATTTCTTATTTTCCTCATTTGGCACCTTTAGCTCAATTCTCTTCTTGTGGTCTAAGGCTACTCAAAGCTTTCCTGCGGCCTGTAATTACAAGTCTCCATGGTACTGTTTCATTAAAAACTTCCATTAAACAACAGCTGCCCCTGTATATGGTCTTCTAATCAATTTGGTCAAAGACAATGACTTCTAATCAGCTGTTGATAAAAATAGAAGATGAAATTTTAATTCTAATAGATTAACCACAAACTCAAGACAGTCTTCAAAATCCATCTAACTCGGCCCTCCAGTGGATTTAATGACTATTCAGCAACTCATTACTAAATAGAACAAGACGAACATTTTCCAGTTCATTAAAGAAATGTACTATGTATTTTTGCATTGTCCTCATGATTCGTTACAGGGAGTCTTAATTACAAGATAATGGATAATGGTTATTAAATGCAGGCTGCGGTAATGAAGCCCTATTCATTTGCGAGCCTCAGAGACTGCAAAGAGAGGAAAATAAAATTACTAGCTTCAAAAGATTAACGGATCAAATTATTATTCAATTTTCAAAATCTCATTCAGACTTCATAGAAACAAGAAGAGATTAAAAACTAGTATTAAGACCAAAGTAGTACATTTACAAAAATAATATCTTAGGGCTATTGCTGCATAATAAGCTTCAGATGTGATTATTTTTTTAAAGTATAACTAACAATGGGAAAATATACATTTTTATTTCCTGAACAAATCTTATTTATGATACAGGCAGCTTCTAGTAAGACCTGAAAGCCTTGGTGCTTTTGTGCTTCAGTGCACAAAGGGGAACACAATGGGAGCTGTTATTAACAGTGTGTGCTTTCCTAATGAAAAATAGGGTTTAAACTCAACTACTGCCGGAGGAAGCGTGTCCCCAAGTGAAGTCCCGTGGACCCCGCAATAAGAGCTCCGGGGCACACCGCTCCTCAGCCTCGTGTTTTCTATGACTCCCCAAGAAATTACCCATTGAAGGCAGTGGGAAAGGTTTTATTTTTTTAATGGTGATTTTTAACGGTAATTTACACTTACCATCTACAACGAGATACTTTTTTTTACAATAAACAGGATGTATAAAAATATGAGGCACCAGATTAAAACCTATTAGATTCGTTTGTTCCATATGAGCTTAAAAATAATTTAGGGTGGGAGATAAAGATCCAATTTCATGGTTGAAAAATGTCTAAAGAAGGAAGTTGGAAGCAGCAGCGGAATGCAAATCTTTAATCTAAGAACAGTCGTTCTACGGAGATGTGGGCATACGATCCAGATAATGCCGTCCCGTGAGAGAAAAGAGGAAATGTTTGGAGAGAAAGACAGACAGACAGGCAGACAGGCTGGCAGGCAGGAAGGCAGAGGAGAAGGAAAAGAAGGCATAGGAGGGGAGGAGAAAGGGAGTGGAAGAAAGGGAGGGGAAGGTCTTTTCTCTCCAGTTCATTCTTCCTCTCTGCATACACAGCAGTGATAATGCTTTTCCCTGTGTCCAGTTCATCATAAGAGAGGCAGCACCTTAAGAAGTGAAGCATATTCAAACAGAATGGCAATCAGAAAGCAACTACAAGGGTTTAAAGTGTCTCTAAAACACCAAGGGCATGTCACATTCCTTGCAGTCGGTCTCCTCCAAACAAAAATAAAGATGTCGTCACTTAGAATAATACAAGACAGCGTGATTCAAAACAGACTGTGGAGGAGAGACCCGGACTGCATCGTTTTTCGGTAACTGGCAGTAGTGTTGGGGAAATTGAACCTTATCAGCAACAGTCGGGACGGGCATGTGGCTCAACGGGTCAAGTGACTGCCGAGCATGGTTGATCCGCAGCACCACAGCGGGCCAGGCTCACACTTGCAACTCCAGCATTCGGGAAGTGGACCAGGAACATAACCATAACGGGAATGCCCTCTCTGATGTCACAGCCATTCTGGCTAATGTGAAATCTCAGTATCCAGCCCCACATGGGGGTGGGGGCTTTCGGTGATAGTTTTATACCCCAGAAGTTACTTTTAATTTAAAATATTTTGTTTAAAATAAATTTTAGAACTGTGACTATACTGGAAATTAGTGAGTAACCAATGCAAGTAAAGTCGGCGGCGTAAGTCCTTAGAGTGGACGTCGGCTGCGTAATCTTGTAAACATGCTAAGCTTTATTGTCATGGCCGATTTGCAAATTTCAAAATAGAAAAGCTTTGCTTAACTCAAGTGACCAATTTGACTTGCTCAGCATTTTGAACTAAGAACCACAATAGTGAATGCCCAGTGTCTCAAACTTCTGTACACGGTCTCTATTTTTATACATTGTTAGTTGTCCAGAAAATACGTGTAAAAAGCTACAAAGAGTTTCCAAACTCAAATGTTGGAGCCCCTGCCCCCGTTTGGGTCTCGCTCTCTCCTCGCCCTCTACTGTACCATGGGGAGATCGATCTGTGACAAGAACAAGGGCCCTGCGATAAGCACCAAGGGGGACGATAGAGAAATAGGTGGTTCACAGGGAGGAAAGAGGAGACAACAAACAACTAGGCATGGTTACACAGCCCTGTGATCCTCGCACTCAGAGGGCTGAGGCAGGAGGACTGCATGTTTGGGTTAAGTCTGGGTTATGTCATGTGAGAACCTGCTGAAGGGAAAGGGAGGGAAGGAGAGACAGAGGAAGAGTGGGGTGTATCCACTATCTGACAAACAAGAAGCACACATAATGATACCATACATATAATTATCTGATCTCGAAGTTTAAACTGTAGCTAGTATTCTCTGAAATTCCCTACTGACCCCAAGTATGACACCTGTAATGCAGGCCTCTCCCTAATCGCTGCATGAGGGTCGCCAATGCATACGGTTTTTAACTATCCCTGGTTGTTGGGGTAATCAACGAAATAGCCTTCAAGGCCAGGCATTCAACTACCCTCAGCATTACCTGTGGAGAAAGAAACTTCAACACAGTTTACAATCATCACTCCCAGGAAAAGACCTGTCAGAAGGATATCAGCAGTGGGGACTTCCCACTGGCCAGAGACAGTCAACCTGTGACAGTCAACTCTGGTCCCAGAACCTGTCAAGGCCAGCTCAAGACTAATGTCTAGAAGTCCCTGGCACTTTCTGTGACCCAAAGGGCCACCTTGTCTCAGGCAATGGGGCCACATCTAGGGTTACTGAGCCCTTGAAATGAATTCATCCACACTGACATGTGAAGTGTAAAATCCACCTTGAGAACTCAGTACAAGAAATATACTGACATTTTTTCCTCGGAAAAAAAAAAGTTAAAATCGATTACACACGAAAATAGAAGACTGGGAATTGGCTCAGAAACTTTTCACTTAAAATTTGGTTGTTTACATTTGAGAACTGTAACAATACTGGAAAAAATAAAATAAGGTCTCATAATTACTATATGACCTATGTTTCCGTTTGCTTGGTGGTACCAGAAAAAACGTTACACTTGTTCTCTCTGTTAAACAGGACTAGTCTAAGGCCTCATTGAGTTCCCTAAGTGAATTCCAGAAGTAACGTTCCTTAGAGGTTCCTAAGTTTCCTCTCTGCAGGCTAAAAATTTTCTACTGTGTTAGACCAATATCCTTTAAATATTGTCTTAAATTTGTTAGGAGGGGTGGAGAGATGCATCGGCGGCCAAAGTGCTTGTGGCACAATTGTGAGGATTGGAGTTCGAACGCCCAGCAACCCTGAAGGAGTTCAGTTGCGTGTGCTCGGTTCACCTGTTATCCTAGCCCCAAAGGCAGAGAGAGACTGGGGCTCTGCAGAGCAAGCCAGCTAGCTACACTGGCCACACGCGGGAGCTCTGGTGTGACTGAGAGACCCTGGCTCAGTGGATACGATGGAAAAGTAATGGAAGATGAGAGGAGACACCAGGCTCCAGCCTTCAGATGTGTGCGCTCCCCACGCATGCCCGCCTACCCACATACAAAACCATGCGGACATACGGCACTGGAAAAAGAAACCAAGCGTGATATAGAAGTCAATATAATGCATCAACAAAAGATGTCTGGATGCCAACCAAAGATTTCTGTATGTTCACAAAAGTGTGCAATGAAGCTATGGTATTTCTAACGGCATGCACCCGCAGTGCATCAAGGGACCTCACTGCAGCCTCAGGTCTGAACAAACAATACATATACTCTGCACAGTGCATGGAGCTACACCACAGAACGCAAACAAACACTTCCCGGAAGACCCCAGCTTAGACTGGAGGCAGCTGGCCTTATAAACTGCAGTGGTTTTGCTGCCGGCATCAAGTTTTCTGCTCTTAAAGAGATGTATCATGGCTTAATGACAGAAAACAAAGACTTCACATATTTTTCTGCCTTCATTACTAGCATGTAATTGGCAACTTAGCATATCTTTACATTACTTTGCGTTAGTGTTTTATTTTAAAAGTTGTTTTAGTTGATGATTTGGGATTCACTAAAAAAAAAATTAAGTGATTTTTGGCTTGGGATTAGGACAGAATTTCCAATTACTTCTGAAATGGCTGTAAACAGCTTTCTGCAATTTCATGTTATAAAATCAAGATATCATCCACTCTGAAGAACAGTAGACTACTCATGTCCTATAGTGTCAGCTCATTTAGCAGAGAACTGATTATTTAAAAAGGAAAAAGCGTATCTCTATAGTTAATACACAAATGTGACTCTATTAAACAAGTTATAAACCATGTAAACCAAAAGTTGTTGTATAAAACAAATTTCTGGAGGTCGCCACCATCTTGGCTCCTGTGACCAAGCAGCCAGCTCAGCCAGGTACGCAGGGAACAACAGAGTGAACGATCACTCGGGACACAGTCCGCTTGGGTTCCTTCTGCACGTAGGAGCTGGGCAGCTCCACAGATGTCTGGGCACATATCCTGCAAGGGAGCATTTGACCTGCAGGGAGTCCTGCGCTTAGAGGGACTCCTGCTCTCAGAGACCTATGCCACATCTGACACAGGGAAGATCCCACTTCCTGATACTCTCTGGAGAACTGGCAGGAGCAGGTTAATCACCACTGCCCCATCCATCAGATATGGTAGACTTGTGCCACATCTGACACAGGGAAGATCCTGCTTCCTCGTACTCTCTGGAGAACTGGCAGGAGCAGGTTAGTTGACATGTGACCCTTCTGACACGGGGAAGAGCTTACTTCCTGATACTCTCTAGAGAACGGGCAGGAGCACTGCATTCAAGAACTGGCAGGAGCAGGTCATTCGAGAACTGGCACCAGTAGGTGCATTCGAACTAGTAGAAGCGGGGCATTCGAGAACCAGCATCAGCAGAGCATTTGAAATCTGGCAGCAGCAGAACATTTGAGAAATAGCAGCCTGCAGGGTACTTGACCCTTGCCAAGTCTGCCATAGGAAAGACCCCATCACCTGATACTTCTTGGAGAACGAGCTGTTTGCTGGGCATTGGTGAGAAAAGAAATCCCAGGACTACAGAAACACAGGCCAGCAGGACAGAGAAGATAGAGACAGCAAGAGCAGCTAACACCGGAGATAACAAGATGGCCAAAGGCAAACGCACGATCATTACCAACAGTAACTAAGGCAACATGGCACCATCAGAACCCAGTTTTCCCATAACAGCAAATCCTGCATACTCCATCACATCAGAAAAGCAAGAGCTAGATTTAAAATCATATCTCATATTGTTGATGGAGGACTTCAAGAAGGACATAAATAATTCCCTTAAAGAAATACAGGAGAGCATGGGTCATCAGGTAGAAACACAAAAATCCCTTAAAGAAAGACAAGAGAATATGGATCAAAAGGTAGAAGCCCTTAAAGAGGAAACACAAAAATCTCTTAAAGAAATATGGTAGAACATAGGTCAACATGCAGAAGCCCTTAAAGAGGAATCACAAAAATCCCTGAAAGAAACACAGGAGAACATGGGTCAAGAGGTAGAAGCCCTTAAAGAGGAATCACAAAAATTCCTTAAAGAATGTCAGGAAAAAACAAACAAGTGAAGGAACTGAACAAAACTATCCAGGATCTGAAATTGGAAATAGAATCAAAAAAGAAATCACAAAGTGAGACATCTCTGAAGATAGAAAACCTTGAAAAGAATTCAGGAGTCATAGATACAAGCATCAACAACAGAATACAAGAGATAGAAGAAAGAATCTCAGATGCTGAAGATTCCATAGAAAACATTGACTCAACAGTCAAAGAAAATGCAAAATGCAAAAAGCTTGTAACCCAAAACATCCAGGAAATCCAGGAAACAATGAGAAG
>BDUI01015714.1:30117-41495 GCA_002335545.1 Apodemus speciosus
TGTTGGGGGCTCCTCAAGGGTAAAGACCAGGATTAGAGGAAGGGCAGGAGATAAGAGGACAAAGACATCACTTGGGGACAGACAGAGGGACAGACAGCACCAACACRGAAAACATGGAATGCCCCAAAGTTGGGGCCACTGGACAGACAGACATCCCTGGTTCTCTTTCTGAGCGTGGGCAACAGATGCTTGGCTGGGGTCCCCATTTCAGACCCCAAATGCAGCATCCATGGGGACCCAACAACTTCCCCTATCCAGGTCTTCTATCTGGGGCCGGAGTAGGGACAAGGTCAGAGGACCAGCATCACCTCTGACCACCCTCTCCCCAGCTCCTAAGACCTCCCTTCCATCTGTCAGCCCCACCCCCACCCCCACCCCAGCCAGGAAGGTCCTGCTGCTGCCAACAGAGGCCTACAGTTCACACTCAGAGCCCCGATTGGCCTTTCAGTGGGGAAAGCCACCTCCCTGTACCTGCCCYGGGCCCTTTCGCTGGCCAGGCAAGGTCTCCACAGCTTCCCACATACAGACCTCTCTCGCCCTACACGGAAGTTCTTCCTTACTCTATCCTGCGCTTCGCTACAGATACCAGCGCTTTTTCCGCCACGGGGTCTGAGTTACAAAGCCCCTTCTCGCCTGCAGTGTGGGCTCAGCCCTCACTTGGGAGCCGGAGCACATCCTCACCGCAAGCGCAAGCGCTGCCAATCTCAGGGTTCCAATTTTCCCACCGATTACCCAACCAAGAGACACCCTGGGGAGAAACAGCTGCGGTGCCCAGATGTGGGCAGACTACTGAGAAAGAAAGCAAGAATGAATCAGGAATCCAGCACCCCAGGGTGCCCCGGGTGGGGACGGTGAGCAGACGGACAGATTGACTAAGGCCGAGGCGGCTTCCCATTCCTTCTGTTTGCCCGAGACGGTGTGAACCGGCCAGCATGACCTTGAACTTCTGAGCCCCGGTCCTGATGCTGGAATTAGAATCCTGCTTGAACCACCTCTCCAGTCCCTGGACACCACCCTCCCAGCGTCCAGCCCTCTGGGATGAAYGAAGAAGCTCTGGATCTCAGAAACCAACACTTCTTGGTAGACTCTTTTCCAACTCTGCCCGAATTCCCTCGCTGGATCTGTGTGTCCCCTCTGCAAGACAGCCACCATAAATACTTCTAAGAAGTAAAGCCCAGTGAGATGAGCTGCAGCCAGGACCAACTCCCATCCAGCCTCCCCTTGCTCAATATTTAGGAAGTCCTTCCTGAAGTCTAGCCTCAATCCTTTACAAGTCCAGTAAAGTTTTTTGGTTTTGGGTTTTTTGTTTGTTTTTGTTTTTGTTTTCAGTCTTCTTGCCTCGACCCAGGGACTGACCCTGGGCTTTCAGGTAGATGATAGAGCAAGCAGATTGGGTGAGCAATCGGGTTCAAGGTTTCCTGAGCTTCCACTGTTGGTGACTTTAACTCTAGGAGCCCCTTTCCTGGTCCTCCTGATCTAGCAGCAGTAGAGGAGAGCCCCTCAAAGGCCCCTTCCTGTGTGACACACCAGGAGTCCTAGGCTATGGAGAACCAGGTCTGGGGTTAGTAGTGAGGGTCTATGCCTGCACGGACTGTTATGAACCCTGGACACTTTCTTAGCTGGTATCTGGAGGGGGGGGTTGGGGACACCCACCCCTCAGCAGTTATCAGGAGAGTGAGGTGGGGGAACACAGGATAAGGATGTCACACACACACACACACACACACACACACACACACACACACACACACACACTCCAGGCTGTGTACAAAGCTGGAGTCTCACTTCGGAGTGTTCTGGGGTCCTCAGCAATGAGACCGGAGGAACACAACTTCTCTCCTGGCTTGGGATATTCCACCCCGGGTCTTGCAGGCAGCCGAGCCTGCTGGCCACCGGTCTCTGAAAACCTGGGAGCCTCGGGCTGAAGCCCCACCACCAGCTGGACCCTTGGCATGAAGGAAAACACGGCATGGATCACGGTTCAACAGGATGGGGTGCACAGAGGCTTCCAGCCGCCCTTCTCCATCTCCCAGGCGGGAGGACAGATGCAGGCAAGGTATATAACTCAGTAAGGGAGTGGGGAGCTGCTTTCTGTGAGCCGCTAGTGCGTGCATGTGTGTGTGTGTGTGTGTGTGTGTGTGTGTGTGTGTGTGCTCAAATGTTTGGCCTTCCGCCATTTCTCCCGGCTCAGCTGAAGCTGGAAAACATTCCTCCTACCCTTCATGTGACAAGGCATTTCATATCTCAGGGGAAAGGAGGTGGGGAGAACTTTAGACAACTGACAGGGAGCTTTAGACCCTCTATTTCCAACTTCTTTACTTATATCAAGGATGCTGAAAACCAGAGAGGGCAACAAAGTTGCCAAGGTCACACAGCAACAGAAGAGACACCAGTCTAAGTTCTTTAACAGCAATTTCTTGTTATCCTAGGGAACAAAAGACTCCTCCTTGCTTCCTTTGTTCAACAATGCAGGACCGCCTCAGTCACTGACCAGAGTGGGCTCCTTGGGGACCTGAAGGGTGCCATACTGACCAGCTGCGATCCCGGCTTTCACTCCCACACCGCCAGGCCCCTCACAACCTGGAAAGTGTTTCTACCTGACCTCCATTCCCACGGCTGCAGCGTGGGCTTGTTTCCTCCCAAGCTGTCCTATGCAGAGACAAGGAGAGGGGAGCAGAGCGGACTTCCAGCCTCCACACCCGAGCGCCTGGCTTGCCTGTGCCAGCACCGAAGACCAGGGCAGGGTGTCCTGGTAGCTGGCCCTATGCCCGGTTTGCACATGCGGGAAGAGGGGCATGTGTAGCAGCCTGAATATAGGAAAAGAGCTCTTCTAGGAATCGTCCTCTTCCAAGCCTCGCCTCGGGCTGCCAGTCTCTGCCCTCCCTAGATCCCCCATCTGCTTATCACAAGTCGGACACTGTGCTGTAGGTTTTCATCTATTGTCCCACCTACTGGACAGTGCTGCCCTAAGTCTAACCTTGTCTCCACTCACTGCATTCCACCACCCCCTCCAGCCCTCCAGTCCTTAGTGGAGGAGTTCATTTCTGTCCTGTCCTTCAGAAGTTACCATCGTGACTCAGTGGTCTCAGACTGCCTCCTCTCGGCCACCAGCCTTTATCCCAGTCTTGCCCCAGGTTACAGGGGACTTATTTGAAAGGAGCCACAGCAGGACTAAGAGCCCAGGTCCTGGGCTCTGCCCTGTGCCAGGTATAGAGTATGTGTGGGTGGCAAGGAGGCAGGGTCTAAAGAAACGCCGTAAGATCAGGAGGGCAGTCCTGGACTTCTGGATTTCTACACACACCACACACGCACCCAGACACACACATACATGCACACACAGGAATACATACATGCACACACTGTCACACACACATACATGCACAGGTTTAAGGGCTAGACAGGAAATAACCTCTTCTCTTCTGGCCTCCCTGTCTGAGGCCTGAGTTCCAGCCCTCATTCCCAAAGTCCAGGGGCCTGGTCAGGAGTAAGAGGGAGGGGACACCACAGGCCTCGCTGTGCACTGTAGCCAGGACTGAAGCCCCAGCTGCCTGATGCGCCAAGCCACGTGTTCTAGAGAACTCACCCCTAATGTCCGGTCCTGCAGGATCCCACCCACCAAAGCCACACTCAGCACCGGGACACCGGAGAGGCAGGGGCCAGACCCAACCTTCTCGGGTGCTTAGCTCCCACCCTCCAAGACGCTGGAGCCTTGGGAATTGGGCCAATGGGTGAGGGGAACTGGAAAGATGGGCGGGACTCTAGGTCCCATGTGGGTGGTGTCCTTTCCCTCGGCAAGCAGGCGCTATTAATATATGCAAAGCATATGCAAATCACCCACAAGAGAGACACAACACCGAAGGAATGTCAGAAGAGACCTTGGAGATCATCCAGCCCCGCCCCCTCATTTCAGGTGAGAAAGGAGACTAAGGAAGGGACTTGTTCAAGGTCACACAGACATCCAGGCCTGAGACAGGATCAGTGCAGGGCTCCAGGCTCAGTATAGTGTCTAATGGTCATCTGTCATCTGGAGGGCTAACCAGGGGAGTGTGGCCAGGGCCTGGCCCGGAGCCCAGCAGCTTCCTGGATCTCTCTTGCCTCTCTGGAGCCTGGAGGTAGTCTGATGGGCATGGCATGAGAGACAGCTGCATGACGGGTGCCTTAGGGATCAAGGACCAGAAGGGCTGGGGAAAGAGGAAGAAAGGAAGAAAAAATCTGTTGGGAAGGCGAAAGCCAGAAGGTAACTGAAGTGTGTGGCAGGGCTATGGAGAGCCCAGTGCCAAGGTGAGGTGCCCGAGGTGGTGTGGGAGGAGCCTGACAACACACACACGCACACGCACACACGCACACGCACACACACCATGCATCCTTGAGTGTGCTCTTAAATGCACAGCAGCCCCTCCAGCCCGCTCTCTGACAGTGATGGCACCTGACAGCCCATAATAGTCAGCTGGCCCATCCCTGCTGAGGCTGCGGCTAAGGCTGTTCAGTGGCTGCTCCCCTCTGCAGCAACCTTTCACTCAGCTCTAGAAAGCTGGATTGCTGCTAGGGCAGAGAAGACAGACAGAGGGGAGGGGCCGCCAGAGAGATCAAGGAGTGGAGGGGGGACACCGGGAGGGGGAGGGGGCGTAAAGTGGAAGACTGGCGGAGAGGGCAGCCGGAGAGCCTGAGGTGGCACAGCAGGGCAGAGAAGGATGCTCTGGGGTCCACGCTGTCACCTGGGTACTGGGTATGGAGTCCCGACACTGAGGTGCTATGCTGTTAGCAGGGGTTGGGGACCATGCCTCTCCCCTTCTGCCCATCGCTGGCTGCCAAGAAGTCGGGCCTCCCTCCCTCCCATCTTCCCTCCCTCCCTCCTGCCTCTCTCCCTTGGGGCAGGAGCTGTTTCCCAGCCAAATCTAAAGCCTTCATCTCATCTTTTCAGAGCTGGGAATGAAAGAAGGGGAAGCGAGCGCAGCCCTCAAACCCGCTGACGGCCAGATTTTTATTATCTTTGCTCAAATGGGCCTTGGGAAGCCAGCAAAGGAGTCTTCAAAGAGCCCCCGAGTGCCTCATTGAAACTGCACCTGCTCAGGCCCACCCACAGCAGGCGCAAGCTAGGGCCCCCGACTCCAGGGACCTGAGCACAGGCGCCCAAGCCTCATCCTCAGTGCCCTCCATCCAAGCAGGGGCCACGGGGTCAGAGAGCCAGGCCAGACCTGCGCCAGCCGGGCATCGAGGGAGACCCTGTCCCTATCTAAGCCTGGACAACACAAATGAAGGAGGAAAACAATCTCCTTGCCAGGGCTTAGAGATGAGTGCTCAGAATTCCTCGAAAGAGAGACTTTTATAGCCAGCCCTTGATACTCCTCGGGTCCCTGACCTGCCTAGACACTGCCAGGCCACACCATTCCTCCAGACTTCCCGTAAATAGGATGGAGGCTCTCAATCACCACCGCTCCCTGCTGTGCCCCCAGCTCACCAAAAGAGGTCATTTTATGTGACCACCCCTCCTCTAACCTGAACAGAGTCCCTAACTAACTGTCTCAGCCCTCAGCTGAGTTGATCTGGGGTGGAGGTGGGGAGCTTCGAAGAGCCCAGCCCTAACCCTGCTCAGCACTTTCAGGGCTGGGGTTTTGGCAGAGAATGCCAAGGTTAGCACTCGGCAGACAGCAGCTGTGCCACCCCTGCCCCCAGCCACTGCTCTGACCACACCATCGAGATCGATGCCCGCAGCCAAAAAGGAATCAATGGTTCTAATTAAACCCTTTTCTTGGGTGGGTACCTGGGCGGGCGAGGTGGGGGGAGGATTCTCAGAGGGGCCGTGCATCTGGTAGATCAACATTCACCTTTAAGAGGCTATATAAGTAAGACCACGGAGCCCCCCCCCTGCTAGGTGGGAAGGTAATCAGAGGGGCACGGGAAAGGCTGAGATACCTCTGAGGGCTTGTTCCAGGGACCCTCCCCTAGTGAGGCTGCGCTCCCTGCTCCCAGTCCAGTCCAGTCCCAGGGTCCTTGGTCGCTGAGAACTAACCTCTCAGGAAAAGAAGGAAGAACGCAGAACTGGGGGGCAGCATTGGACAAAGACCCTCTTGTCCCCAAGGCAGAGTGGCAGGGAGCCAGGGCAAAGCCTTTGCACTCCACTCGCAGTTAATGGTGCCCGGGTACCAGGCAGCCTTGGGGTGGGGGGGAGCCCCCTCCCCTTATGTCCAGAGCTCTCACTCACCCTTGCTTCTCCACCAGGCTAAGTCACTAGTACAACTCTCAGCCTACCAAGAGCACTCCTTCCGGCTGCATTCCGCCCTGACCATTTATCCAGAGTGACCCCCACACCGGCCACCATCAGCCAAACCCCAAGCCCATATGCCACAGTGTCCCCCAGTTACAAACTCACACCAGCCATGCCAGAAACCACCATCCCGGCTGCCACCAGAGATGACAGTCTCTCATCTCCACAGTGACTAGCTCCGTCAGAGACATCCTCATTTTGAAGACCAGCCACAGAGACAGGGAAGGGAATGAGAAACTGAGGCATGGAGTTAGCCAAGCAACTGGTTCAAGGTCACCCAGAGCAAAGATGACCAGAGTAGAGGAAGGTATCTTATCACCCCATCCCAAAGGGCACGAACCCCACCCAAAGGAACAGCCGGGTCCCTCCCCACAACTGATGTCTGCAGTTTCCTTTATCCCAAACACCTTCTGAGAGGCTGCATCCCAACTGAGGACCCCACTTCTCTCAAAGCTGGGGTCTGCAGAGCCCCCAGATCGGGCAACATCAGAGGGGTGCTGCAAAAGGCAGTTCAGCAATCCTAGATCACATGCCTGCTCCGGCTCACCTGGCTCCCCTCGGCCCCCAGGGTCCCTCGGTCCAACCTCCTCCCTGGGAGAACGGGCGCGACCCTCGGCGGTCCTCTCCCACCAGGCCAGGGCAAAGCGCCGGAGGCACTGCCAGGGCTGCATGGGGAGGCGTGGGGCTGGGGGCGCACACCAGCAGCCACTCACGCCCCACAGGGCCCTGCCGGCTGAGCTGTGGAGGCACCCGGCCGGCCCCCTCTACTGCCACCAGCATCCTGCTGCCCCCACCGACAGGACTCGGAGCTGGCCCAGGAGCTTCTGACGTAGCAGGGGGGTGCGTGGGAGTGGAGGGGGGGCCACAGCGAGTCCCCTCCCCAGCCCCGCCCCTCTACTTTTCCAGCCCCCTGCAGTCCCCACCTCCACATCACCCCGGACGCCCTACCCAGCTGGGGGCGCCCTCCTTTACCCCTTGCCTCTGCAAGGGGTGGGTTTAAGATCCAGAAGCCCCTCCTTCGGTCCCTCCCTCTCCAGGGCCCTCCCTACTCGCCCGGCGAGCGGGGAGCAGGTCCCCAGTTTCTGCAACTCCTGTGGAGGCTAGGAGGTCTCCAGGGCTAGGGCCTCGAGGTGCAGGGGGTGGGGTGTAGGATACAGCTTTGTATCCTGGCAACACAGCCAAACCCAGAGCGCTCTCGGTCCTCTGCTTCCCTGAGGGACGAGCGCGAAGGGTCCAGCACTACCAGCCCAGAGCCTGCACCCCATTCTGAGAGCTGAGGCGGGGATGTGATTCTCTTGCCTTTATCCCTTGTCCCTTCCCCCCCTTCAACATGCCTGGCTTCACCTCGCATGGACCCCTCCCCTCCCCCGACTCTCTTCGCCATCCCCCTTCACCCACCCCTCCCCCTTACATTGTAACCCCCAAGTCCCCTCCCCCCCGGGCACCGCGAGGCCCTTCCCGCCGGGTCCCCAGCTTCGCCGGCTCCAGACCCTCTCGGCTCCCTGTGCTCTCCCTCCCTGGTCCGCCCCAGCCCGGTGCGCAGCGGTCCCCTGCCCCCCGCGACACCTGCGCCCGGAGCATCCCTCGCCCGGCCGGCCGCCGCCTCCGGGGCCCGGCCGCCGCCCCCGCCCCCGGCCGAGGGGAAAACACACAAAGAAAACAGAAATACCTTCCACTTAAGCATGGAGGCACATTAGGGAGGAGAGAGACAGGGACATGCCTTGGGACGGAGCGTTCCCCATCGGGCGGGGGCGCGGGGGGCGGGGGCCCCGGGCCGGCCTGCCTGGCGCTCGCCCTCTCGCCGCCTCGCGGGCTCCTCGCTCGGCCCCAGCCCCGGGGCGCGGTGCCAGGCGGGCGGGCCGGGGGCGCGGGCCCCGCCGGGGTGGACCAGCTTGGGAGGGCGCCGGCGGCCGGGCGTGTGGGTGCGCGCGCGCGCGGGCGTGTCACCGAGTGTGCGAGAGCGAGTGTGTGTGTCTGTGTGTGTGTGTGTGCGCGCGAGTGCGCGCGTGCGGCCGGCGCGGGTGTGTCACTGCGGGCGGGAGCGCGCGCGACGCGGGCACGCGCGTGTGGCCGGATGGTACAAAGGGCCGCTGGGGGTGGCGGGGAGCGGGGGGAAGGGAAGGGAAGGGGCACTGCGCCTCCTCGCGCCCTCCCGCAGCACAGCCGGATCCCGCAGCGCGCGGCCGGGACCAGGGTGCGGGGCGCGCTCACGCTCCTCCCCCCMACTCCACCTGCTTCCCCCAACCTAAGCGGTCCTCCTGCTGCGGTAGGGACAAATGCGTTGACCCTGGGTTGGCCTCGAAAGAGGCACCTGGGAAGGTGACTCTYTGGGTCTCCAAGCACCCTCAACGCTTTGGGACAAAAGAAAAACAAAAACAAAAACAAACACTCCGGGTTGGTCGAAGCAGGRCTCGAGGCTGGGGAAGGGACGAGAGAATCRGGGATCGCTCCGGCCAAGGTGACCTMGGAGCGCCACAGTCGTTCTACGCCTGGAGAGTTGAGACCCCAGTGTCTATGGTGGCGCCCCCTCTCCCCTGCCCACYCCACTTCCTCAGATACCACTGGGCCAGGGACCCTGCTCCCAGGCTCCCCCTGCTGGACACCCTCCTACCCCCTACTTCGGTTTCCCGCCCCTACCACAGGCGTGAGCAGGTACTGCAGGAGATTGAGGAGACACGGATCCTTTCTGAAGTGGACCCCAAAGTAGGNTGTGTGTGTGTGTGCGCGCGAGTGCGCGCGTGCGGCCGGCGCGGGTGTGTCACTGCGGGCGGGAGCGCGCGCGACGCGGGCACGCGCGTGTGGCCGGATGGTACAAAGGGCCGCTGGGGGTGGCGGGGAGCGGGGGGAAGGGAAGGGAAGGGGCACTGCGCCTCCTCGCGCCCTCCCGCAGCACAGCCGGATCCCGCAGCGCGCGGCCGGGACCAGGGTGCGGGGCGCGCTCACGCTCCTCCCCCCMACTCCACCTGCTTCCCCCAACCTAAGCGGTCCTCCTGCTGCGGTAGGGACAAATGCGTTGACCCTGGGTTGGCCTCGAAAGAGGCACCTGGGAAGGTGACTCTYTGGGTCTCCAAGCACCCTCAACGCTTTGGGACAAAAGAAAAACAAAAACAAAAACAAACACTCCGGGTTGGTCGAAGCAGGRCTCGAGGCTGGGGAAGGGACGAGAGAATCRGGGATCGCTCCGGCCAAGGTGACCTMGGAGCGCCACAGTCGTTCTACGCCTGGAGAGTTGAGACCCCAGTGTCTATGGTGGCGCCCCCTCTCCCCTGCCCACYCCACTTCCTCAGATACCACTGGGCCAGGGACCCTGCTCCCAGGCTCCCCCTGCTGGACACCCTCCTACCCCCTACTTCGGTTTCCCGCCCCTACCACAGGCGTGAGCAGGTACTGCAGGAGATTGAGGAGACACGGATCCTTTCTGAAGTGGACCCCAAAGTAGGCCGCCACAGACTCTGTCTTCTCACGTCTCTTCTGGCGACACCTTTGCCATCTCCAGGACAGCCTGTAGAGCGCCAGCTGGAGCGCCCCACCCTGGGTCACCTTACTGGGCCTACCTGGAGGTGATGCAGATTTCTCCATGTCCAGCTCACGCACGATGACCTTTGGGATTCAGGCCTCTCCCTGCTTCCTTCCCCTCGGGTTCTGTGACCAGTTCCTTCTCTCAGAAGCTTCTTTTCAAGAGGGACAGGTGGGCTGAGCTTTCTGCCCGTTTTATTTACTCCTGGCATTCCCAAAGGCAGTTCAGATGGTCAAGAAAATGCCACCCAGTGCCTGCATCTCTTCCCTGCAAGCCACCTGGCAGAATGACTGGCAGACAGAGCCCAGGAGAGGAGACCCCACCCCAAGTGGCCCAGATGACAAACCGGTTTCCCCACTTCTTGATCTACCCAGTCCCAGCCTTAATCTGGGCTCTCCTGCTTTTCTGCCCGCCCCTAGGCCTGCTCTGAGCCAGTCTCGTGCCCAGCTAGGGGCAAGGTCCCAAATGCCCCTTTCGGATCAATGTCCAGTTCCACTGACTCAGGTAGCAGGACAAGGCAGCGGGAGGGGGACTCTCAGCTCCAGCCTGTCACTCAGGAGGGCAGCCAAGAGCTGTGTCCTGGACACACGGTCTCGGCACACAACCCTAGCAGTTAAGACCCTGACTTCTCTTCTAGGCCAGCTGCTCCTCCTTCTGCCAACTGGATGGTGCCCATCTTTTGGCCTCTGGGCACTCACTGGGCACTCTTCCAGCTCCCTGCCTGGCTGCCTGCCCGAGATAGGCACCAGGACCGAGCGGGCCTTGTGCACRGGAGGGGTCACAGCTATTAAGCTTTGAGTCTGACATACACCTCTCCTCCCTACAGACCTTCACGCTGCTCTATAAGACCACTCTGCCTTCAGGGTCTCCCTAACCCAGAATCACCCCCACCCAAGGAGCAAAATGGCTTCTCGTTCATATTCTGTGCCCAACCACGGGGAAGAGCATCATCAGAGCTTAGCCATGATCTCTAATTCAATCTCGACATATTAGCTACATATCAGGATTAAAGGTGTGAGTCTGTTATCCTAGATTTGGGAGGCAGAGGCAGGAGGATCAACACAAATTTTAGACCAGTCCAATCATCATAAGTGAGTTCTAGCCAGGAATACATGGTGAGACGCTGCCCAAGAAACAAAACAAATTGGAAATGAAGTAAGGCTTCAAGAAGTATAGACAACTGCCCAGTGCAAGAGCCTCCCAGCTAAAGCGGAGACTGGGTTGGCCTGACTCTGGGACGCCCAGCCTCCTTTCTATTTCCACTCTCTTCTTACCTGTGACTGTGGGAAGCAGAGACCAGAACTGCCAGTCCAAATCTCTGTCCCCACACAGCCGGTGGCAGACAGCAGGGGCCAGTGTGAAGCAGGGAGTAAGGACAGGGGTTTCTCTCGGTCTCAAGGACCTGGCCATCCTCTCCTTCCTATGACTCGGACACTTTTCCTGTGTTTAACACTTGACTCCTAGACCTGCCAACAAGCCACTCACCAAGACTGGGTGGGAACAGTGGTGACATAAGCTTTTGATCCCAGCACTGTGGAGGCAGAGGCAGATCTCTGAGACCTGCCTGGTCTACAGGCAGTTCCAGGACAGCCAGGG
>BDUI01015729.1:27079-39032 GCA_002335545.1 Apodemus speciosus
AATGCTTCGTAGAGAAAAGATAAAACACCACCCAAATAACCAGGCTTTGAGAGTCACATTCCATCCAGGCAAAGGAAGAGCGATTTAAAGAAAAGAGAGTGAATAAAGGAGAGTTGAGCTTCCACGGGAGATGGATTTTAGGAAGGTAAATATTTGGTTAGAAGATACACACTTGCGAGGCAGAGGCAGAAGGATCTCTACAATTTTGAGGTCAGCCTGGTCTACACTAGTGATTTTCAGGCCAACTTCGGCTACACAGAGAAAACTTATCTCAAAAACAAAACAAAACAATAGAAAATGAGGACAGTTAATGAGGGTTACTTACAAAACTACTTTCTTGGCTGCATCTTGTCTTCGGTGGTAAGGCTGCTATTTGTTCCTATGCAGGAAGTGTGTGAGAGGGCTGTCATTCTCAAAGGGACTGTGATCTGTTTTCAGGCATATGTGACAGAAAAGCCCCTTCTGGATCTGCTTTTCTTTAATTGCCTTCTGCTCAAAATAATCTTATTCGAGTATAGCACATTTTGTGGTGCCATATTGTGACCTACCGCTTATCTATAGGTAAAATTGAAATCTGCTCTAAAATAGCCTAGTTGGGGAGTAAATAGGAGTATGTAAAAAAAGATTTGGAAAGTCTGGTGGTGTCGCATGCCTTTGATCTCAACACTCAGCAGGCAGAGGCAGGTGGATATTTGAGGACAGCCTGATCTACATAGTGAGTTCCTGAACAGCCACCACTACATAGAGAAATGCTGTCTCAAATAAGACAAAACAAAACAAAACAAAACAAAACAAAATTTTTAACAATGATTTATGATGTGTTGGTGTCCTCTGAAACAAAGTAATATATAGATATAGATAGGGTCATGTATTAGCTATTTTTCTGTGGCTGTGATACATGTACTATGACCAAGATAACTTATAGATGAAAACGTTGGTGTGGGCTTACATTTTCAGAGGGTTAGAGTCCATAATGTCAGGGACAACATGGCAGCCATCTTCAGCCACAAGCAGGAAGTAGAGAGAGCAAACTGGAGTAGGTGAAAATATGAATTCTCTCCTCTCTTTCTCTTCTCTCTCTCTCTCTCTCTCTCTCTCTCTCTCTCTCTCTCTCTCTCTCTCCACACACACACACACACACACACACACACACACACACACACGTTTTGTTTTTTCAACAAAGAATTCCTCTGTGTAGCCTTGGTTGTCTTGGAACTCCCTTTGTAAATCAGGCTGGTCTCAAAATCAAAGATCCACCTCCCTCTGCCTCCCAAGTGCTCGAATTAAAGGCCTATGCCACCATAGCCAGAATGCTATGGATTTTTAATTGTGCCCCCAGTCCTCCTTCCAGCAAGGGCATGCCTCCTTTCCAAACAGCCGACTTGGGACCAAGTATTCATATGCCTAAACCTATTAGGACACTTTCTTATTTCAATCAGTACAGGTCATTATACAATTTTCTCTAATTTTATATATATTTTAATCACACTGATATACTGCTACTTTTGATATTTTATATTTTCAGGAAGGAAACGTAGAACCTTGTGCATGTTCAGCAAGTACCCTACTCTGGGCCCAATATTAATAGTTCACAATGTAACCAAAACATGGCATTGCCCATATCACCGCCTTTTTCTGAAAGACTATTACTATGTAGCTCTTGTTGGCCTGGAACTCACTATGTAGACCATACTAACCTTTAACTTATATAGTAATCCACCTGTCTTTGCCTGGTATTGAAGGCTTGTGCCACCAGGCACTTGTAGTAAGAAGATTTGAAAAATCCCTGGAATGTTGCAAAATGATTAGAATCTAATCAGTGATTATCAACCTTCCTAATGGTGCAACCCTTTTCTACAGTTCATATGTTGTGGTGACCACCAAACATAAAATCATGTTCGTTGATACTTCATAATTGCAATTTTGCTACTGCTATGAATTATAATGTGAATATCTGATATGCAGGATATCTCATATGCATCTCATATCCCTGTGAAAGGGTCATTTAACCCCCAAAGGGGTCATGGCCCACAGATTGAGGACCATTGGATTAGATGATTCTGGTGGAAACTCAGACAAGAATGCTTATAGGAATGTGAACTTTCAGATGGCAATGTGACTCTGTTGGGAAGTAGGTGACAGGACATTTATATTCCATTCTAGCAAAGGATATGTCTATATTTTGTCTGTACCCTGGGACTTTAAGTGACACTAAATTTTAAAGTAATGGACACATTAATCTAATGATGAAATTTTCATACCAATAAAGCATTCAATTTATGGCATGAATATTACTGGTGCTTTTAGTTAGATTTATGGTAAGCATTGGATCAAAGTAGGGAGATTTCGAATTACAGCCAAGTGCTCTTAACTGCTGAGTCATCTCTTCAGCATAATTCTAAACTCAAAAAAAAAAAAAAGAATTATATTTAATGTGTACAAGTGTTCTTGCTTAAATGTATACATGTGTACCATGTGTGTGCCTGGTGCTTAAGGGGGTTAGAAGAAAGCATCTGGTCCTCTGGATTGGAGTTACAGGTGGTTGTGAGCTACCAGAGGGTACTCTAAATGAGCAGCTAGTCCTCTTAACTGACAAACCATCCTCTCTCCTTGGTATACTTATGAGTGTGAACAAAGATAAAAACTAGGGCTATATTGAGTAAATCAGAGAGTGGCCCATCCAGCAGCRATTGATTATCCTATATCCAAAATGCTTAAAACCAGAAATGCTTCAGGTCTCAGGATTTAAATATTTTCACTTAAATAAGAAGATATATGAGTGATAGGACCCAAGTCTAAGCACAAATTATATTTATATTTCATATTATATACCTAACACACATATCCTGAAGGTATTATTGTTGGGGTTCAGGAATCGCCACACAAACCACTCAGACTCTGGTCTCAGTTAAGCAAGAATATTTATTGAATGCACACCCACAGACTGATGGGTCAAAACCTAGACTTGGGAGCTAAGACTGGACCACAAAATGTTTCCCAGGGCTAGTTTATAAAGTAAAAAACCCGCAGTGAGCTCATGTGCAGGTGCAGGAAGTGCCGCCCAGTGATCAGCTCTGACTGAAAGTATTTTGGCTAGCTATRCAGAACAGTTATAACTTACCTTTGTTCGGATTGGTCCTAAGTTGAGCTCATTGTTATGGAATTTCTTAAGATTAACAAACCTTAGAACATAACTGATATGTGGTTATAATGGATGTGTGGTCAGCTTGGCCCTGCTCTGTGTCGGGTTATTTTTCTGTGTCACGATTACAGCAACAATATGAAATGGCTAACAGGCATGAAACAAAATGGCTACAGCGATGCTAAGAGGGCAGGCCTCAACAATTATTTGTTTTTGTTTTTTGAGACAAGGTCTCACTTTGGAGAAATAGTAATCCTGGACTTACTGTGTAGAGCAGGCTGGCTTCAAACTCACRGCGATCCTCTTGCTTCTGACTACTGTGGGTTGACCTGAGGGTATTTTTTAGATACTTTCTTTCACTAAAGCCTATCACAGGCAGTCAGGTGTGAAACATTCCACTGTGGCATCTTGATAATATCCTCAAAGTATTATATTTTGGATAGTTTCATATCCCAGTTTGGGGATGTTCAACTTGCCCATATAATTGACATCTAGTTGTATTTCAAAGGTTATAGAATATTGCATAATATACTACAGTATGTGCAGGCACTTCTCTTCCAGTGCATGCCTAAGGTTTCACAATGAAAAGATGTTGTGGACTTCACTGCCTCAGTTATCCTGTATACTTGCATTGTGTGTCTCCTGCACAGACACATGCAAACAGCACTACTGGGTCATAAGGTAGATGAATTTCCCAAATTCTCAGATATTGTCAAATTCCACTCAAAACAGTTTTGCTAACGCTCTCTATTAGTGTAGAATACTCATTTGGCTATAACCTTACTAGTATGCATACAACAAAACATTCTTATTTTATCAGTATGCTTGTTGAAAAGTGGTATGTCATTTAAAAGGACTTTTTAAAAAAAANCAGAACAGTTATAACTTACCTTTGTTCGGATTGGTCCTAAGTTGAGCTCATTGTTATGGAATTTCTTAAGATTAACAAACCTTAGAACATAACTGATATGTGGTTATAATGGATGTGTGGTCAGCTTGGCCCTGCTCTGTGTCGGGTTATTTTTCTGTGTCACGATTACAGCAACAATATGAAATGGCTAACAGGCATGAAACAAAATGGCTACAGCGATGCTAAGAGGGCAGGCCTCAACAATTATTTGTTTTTGTTTTTWGAGACAAGGTCTCACTTTGGAGAAATAGTAATCCTGGACTTACTGTGTAGAGCAGGCTGGCTTCAAACTCACRGCGATCCTCTTGCTTCTGACTACTGTGGGTTGACCTGAGGGTATTTTTTAGATACTTTCTTTCACTAAAGCCTATCACAGGCAGTCAGGTGTGAAACATTCCACTGTGGCATCTTGATAATATCCTCAAAGTATTATATTTTGGATAGTTTCATATCCCAGTTTGGGGATGTTCAACTTGCCCATATAATTGACATCTAGTTGTATTTCAAAGGTTATAGAATATTGCATAATATACTACAGTATGTGCAGGCACTTCTCTTCCAGTGCATGCCTAAGGTTTCACAATGAAAAGATGTTGTGGACTTCACTGCCTCAGTTATCCTGTATACTTGCATTGTGTGTCTCCTGCACAGACACATGCAAACAGCACTACTGGGTCATAAGGTAGATGAATTTCCCAAATTCTCAGATATTGTCAAATTCCACTCAAAACAGTTTTGCTAACGCTCTCTATTAGTGTAGAATACTCATTTGGCTATAACCTTACTAGTATGCATACAACAAAACATTCTTATTTTATCAGTATGCTTGTTGAAAAGTGGTATGTCATTTAAAAGGACTTTTTAAAAAAAAACTTTTATTTTTAAAAATCAGTTCATATAAGAACAGGTTTCCTCTTTTTTTTTTTTCTTTCAAAATCTCATGTACTCCAAGCTGGGCTTCAACTCCTGACCTTCATGGCTTGATCTCCAAGTACTGGGATACTAGGTCTATGCCACTGTGCACAGGTATCTGGTGCTTTCAAATGTATCTCGCTTTGGTTCACCTTCTCCTGCTTCCTCACCTCCTCACACCCCTGCCCTCATGGTATCCTTTTTCTCTGCATCTACACTTCCACTTTCTCCCATTGTCCTATAAAGGATAACTTTATAGGTTGTCCTTTATAGGAAAAAATAGGTTTTAGGATACCCAACTACCCTAAAACCTATTTTTCCTCCTGTCCATGAGTCTTCCTTAGTTTCCTGAGCTCTTTCCACATTTGCTCTTACCTGGATGCACATATTTAACAGTGGYCAGGACCTGCATATGAGAGAGAACATATGGCTTTCTTTCTGAGTCCAGTTGCCATCGTTGATGTTGTCCAGTTCCACTCATTATTCTGCAGACCTCATAGTTTTGGTTTTCTTTATGACTGAGTAAAATTCCACTGTGCATTCGCACCACATTTTCATTATCCATCCATCAGTTGATGGATATCTGAGCTGATTCCTTGATGTTTTGAAAAGATGCAGTGGTCATACCTGTAAGTGTAAGTATTTCTGTAGGATAGATGGTATTTTGTGTGTACCCAGGAGTGGTATAGCTGAGGCATATGCTACTTCTAACTAGGTTTTTTTTTTTTTTTTTTAAAGAAGTCTCCATGTGATTTTTCTACTGGCTGACCTAGTTTACATTTGCACCAACTGTGCCACAGCCAGATAGTGCAGAACTTCCTCTGCCTTATATTCTTAATTAGAATTTGATCCGTTGATGGAGAATCCCATGGAAAGTTACCAACTCTATTCTAGGAACCCAAGGTCAAGATACCCCACTTAATTTATCTTAGTTTCTATTAAATTGCCTGTTTGTGCAAACCTTCCTCCCTCCTCAGATAATGGCTTATGGTAGTAGCTTCTGTCAAATTGCTTGCTTACTTGAAGTACCCCCTGTAGTCATTGAGTAAGATGCCAAGATGTGGTTTCTAATTTCATGAACTCCAGGCTCTGTATACTCAAGGCTGTATGTAGGTCCCAAATAACTGAGTGTCGTCCCAGCCAGCTGGAACAAGACTTTCAATTGGCTATAAACTGTGTCTAAGTAGTCATCTGGTAGGCTCCCTATACTACAAAACTGGATAAAGTTTCCCCTTTCCCCACAGTGATCATTTTGGATTGTGTAGTAAGTTTGAGATTACCCCAGTATACATGAGAAACTGGGAAAAAAGTGATATATCATTCTATCTTCAATTTTTATTTGTCCAGTTACCAGCAATAGTTAGCATTCTTTCATATTTTTGACTATTTAATTTCCTCTCCTGTACTTCACACATTCTTATAATAGTTTAGTTTTCTGTTAAATTGTTAATCTTTTTCTTATTGATATAATGGGAAATTACATATATATCCTAGTTACATTTTAATTGCTGTGATAAAACACCATGACCAAGACAACTTAGAAAATCAAACATTTAWTTTGGAGCTTGTAGTTCCAGAGGGTCAGAGTTCATGATCATCATGGTGAAGAATGTGACATGGTCCAGCTCCTGGAGCAGAACCAATGGAATGTGGGCCTCCATGAGTGTTTTTTGGTTATTGTAGGTATTAGGCTTGTTTGTACATACATAATTTACTTCATGTTCCCCCTTCAGGAAATGTTCTCCCTGCCAAAGTTATTGAGGAATGTTCTCCCTGCCAAAGTTAATGACTCCATGATAATTAGAAACAGCATGAGTCCAGGAGGCACGACTTTATTCCTCAGCAAAATGGTAAATGCTAGGACCTTCAGGAAAGCCCTTAAGCTGGTGGGAAAGAACTCCAAAAACATGAGTTTTAAAATATATAATTTCACAACCAGGCAAAATATAAGGATGCAATGTGAATTGTCTGAGGGGCTTCATGGACCTGAAAGAAAAGAGGCACCTGCACTAATGAGCCAGTTATGGGAAAGGAATAGTTACGAAACAAGGCTCATGGTTCAAAAGGAGCACTAGGAAGTAAGAGAGTTGTGATCTTGGGACATGGAATCCCAATCAGCTAAACTTATTGTTCGTGCTTACAAAGGCAAGCAGATTTATGAGATCTAGATCATCCTGGAACAAATCCAGTTTAGGTTCAGGGGTCGTGGAAGTGGTGATCTCAGAGTGGGATCCTACCATTCTAGCTTATTGTTTGTGGTTACAAAGACAGGCAGATCTCTGAGTTCATTTGCTATGTTAAAAAAAAGTACTTGCTGTCTTTTTCTGGGAATCAAGGGGCTAAGGTCATAATATACTGATTTGTGGGATAATTAAAAGGGAACTTGGGTGTATAACTGAATTGATATATAAATAAAAGACTGGGCTTTGATCTACTAGAGCTGAGCTATTTACACAGCTGTCTAGAGAGCCAGCTCAAGCAGAAGACAGAGCTGTCAGCTTGCAACCATCACTGATTTTGAGTTATTTTTTTCTGCTATTCCCAAACACCCTCTTTTCATGAACCCTTCTTCAAGCTCAGGGTGGTCCTTGGGAGAGTTCCTGTCCTGACTTCTCTCTATGACAGACTAGAACTGTAAGCCAGAATAAACCTTTCTTTCCTTAAGCTGCATTTGACCACAGTATTTGTACTTGAACAATCCTCTGAGTGCTGAGATTACAAGTGTGTCAACACTCCCAGTGTATGGGGTGGCTAGGGGACATACTTAGGGAYGCATGCATGCTAAGCAAACACTCTCCCAACTGAGTCACATCCCAAGACTCAACAATTTAAATGTTTCAAATGCATTTTTAAGTATTTATTCTATTTATGCACACTTGCATGCTAGTACATGAATACATGCACATGCATGTCACTACATATGCACCCAAGGAAGTCCAAAGACAGTATTCAGAAGTCAACTGTCTCTTTCTACCTTGTAGATTTGGGGGATCAAATTCAGGCCATCAGTCTTGGCAACCAGTCTCTTAATCAGCTGATCCATACCAACACCCCTACAGTTTTAGTGTAATAATATTAAGCAATAAACCATCTTTTGCCTTTGCCATCTTATTTGGGAAGATTTAAGACTTAAAACTCAACATATTTTTCTGTATTTTTTTGCCTATCATTAAAAAAGTTTTCATTTGCCGGGCGTGGTGGCGCACGCCTTTAATCCCAGCACTCGGGAGGCAGAGGCAGGTGGATTTCTGAGTTCGAGGCCAGCCTGGTCTACAGAGAGAGTTCCAGGACAGCCAGGGCTACACANTTTTTTTTTCTGTTCCTGAAGAGGATACCAGAGGACATTCTAGATGAGGTATCCCGCCATTTCTCAGATCCTGTAATCCTTATGAATATTTTCAACACTAAAAGGACCAGGYTTTCTCCATCCTTGGACTCCCTGAGCCACACCCATCGCAGCTGCGGCCCGGAGAGAGGACAGACRGAAGAAGGTCAGGATGCTCTACACTCAGGGCAGCAGCCACTGCCAGAGAAGCCATGTCCTGCCACCTGCTGCYGGCACACCCTTGCTTCCGTGGACCAGCGCCTCTGCTGTGCCGAGTGGAGACTCTCCCCGAAGCAGAACAGCTGCCTAAACCAAAGCCCCGAGTCACAGCTAACCAGAAGGGAGGCTCCCAGCACCCCTGCCTCTCTCAGAAGGAGCAGTGCGTTCAGGCCCATYATCCAACGCATCCATCCTAAAACTGACTCCKTCCRCAGGTGGAGAATCTGGTTGACATCCAGCCATCTCTGGTTCAGGGCTTTCATTTCCCACAATCCCATTTCCCCCACTGTGGCATGGGTAGATGACACCCCAGAATTAGAAATGAGACATCTGACAGAGTTTCCAAGGAGGCCGAGTAAAGTATGCTCAGTGTATCTCCATCACCAGCTGACGGGGGATGTCAGGARACCTGGTTGGCCGTGACACCACATGACCGAGGACCCTTTGGGCCTGTTCTGAACTGTCCTTCCGAGGCTCCCTCTGGTTTTTCAGAAACGTGTCCCTATCACATCTGGTGTACCCCTGCAATCTCCTCTCCTCTGCCTCTGTGGTGTGCTGATTTTCTCTCCCAGCCATCCCCTCTCCCCCATATAGGGCTATGCTATGACCCCCTCCTTCCCAGCCACTTGCCACACAGGGAACATCTGGATGCTTCCCTTAGGAGCTCCCCACTTCGCCATGGCTCTTGGCTGTGGAGTACCTGATTGGATTAGTGTGGTCTGCCTTGCCAGCCAGGAGCTATGACCCACTGACCATGCCAGCTCCAGCTCCAAAGCTCCTCAGACCCACCACACTAAGTCCGGGGCCACAGGGGGTGTCCCTTCTTTTGGCAGCCCACCTGGCTGGAGACTCCACATTGGGTCGGGTTTACCTAGAATGCCAGATACTTGAAACACGGAGCCCTTTGCGTGACAGTATCAGCAGGTGGCAATTTGTCGTACGACAAGCCAGTGCGATGCTCGGACATCTTGGTGATGCTTGAGCCTTTTGTGTACTTTTTACCGAGTCTTTGTGTATCTCTACTTATTAATAAAGAAACGAACAGGGATCCTGTCTTGTTTCCTCTTCCTCAAACACTCCCCGTTTTGCAAGGTTTTGGTTCTTTACTGAAACAYGCACCTCTTCCAGAGCACAGCCTTGGGCTCAGCCAAACCTAAAGTATAGAGAGAGAAAGCATACTGGTGGCCATGAAGGTATCTTTTCCTGCAGGAGCCTGGAGAGAGAGAATATCTTATGTCTGTGTGGATGTGGCGCCTGTCAATAATAAATCTGATGGAGATGGGACATCTAGGAGACAGAAAGATTCTGGGGAAATGACAGGCGGGAGTTTTGCCAGGGAAGATGGGACGAGACGGTCACGTGGCAGAATGTAGATTAGAATAAACGGGTTATTTTAAGTTATAGCTACTCAGAGAAGAGCCTGGGTATATGGCCAAGGTATTTGTAAATTTATTTTGAGTCTGAGTTTGATTTCTGGGAGCTTGGGGCTGAGAGGAAGAGACAGAAAGATTCTGGGGAAATGACAGGCGGGAGTTTTGCCAGGGAAGATGGGACGAGACGGTCATGTGGCAGAATGTAGATTAGAATAAACGGGTTATTTTAAGTTATAGCTACTCAGAGAAAAGCCTGGCTATATGGCCAAGGTATTTGTAAATTTGTTTTGAGTCTGAGTTTGATTTCTGGGAGCTTAGGGCTGAGAGGAAGAACTAGACCTTTTTTTTTTTTTTAAGATTTATTATTATATGTAAGTAGACTGTAGCTGTCTTCAGACACTCCAGAGGAGGGTGTCAGATCTCATTACGGATGGTTGTGAGCCACCATGTGGGTGCTGGGATTTGAACTCAGGATCTTCAGAAGAGCAGTCAGTGCTCTTAACCGCTGAGCCATCTCTCCAGCCCCCCCCTTTTTTTTCCTACAAAAGCCCACTTCCTCAGCAGCCGCTTGCCCCTCTGTCTTTTGTGGGAAACTGTTTTCTTGTATTCAAATGGAATTCCTGACCGTCCGTCCCTCATGCCTGTTCCCCCAGTTCCTTGTTTCCCGTTCTCAACCCCTAAGTCTTGGACTTGCTCTCATCTCAGCCCTCCACCCACCGTCCTGTAAGCAAAGACTGTTGATTTCACCCTGCGAACATGTCTAGAGTCTACCCTTTCCCTGCTGATGTGAGCCAATGCTGCGGTTCCTACAGTTCACTCTCAATGCAGCCAGCACAGAAGTTCTGGGGAAATTTAAAGCAAATTCACAGGTCCACTCTGTCCACCCCACCACCACCCGAGAGCTTCCCCCACCTCATTTCCCAGGCATGCCAAGGAGGGCTACGCCATCACACATAAGTAATGAATGAGCAGATAGGCATTAGCCAGACAAGAGCAGCCAACTGTGTTCCTTCACTTGATGTCAAACACTCAACTGAGTTCTGGGCCCTACAGCAAGGACACAGAGACATCAAAACTGGGAGGCTATTTGCTGACTAGTTGAAAACCACAGCCACGTATTGGATCCAGGAATTACATCACTGTTAAAGAGTGAAGATTTGCCTCCAAAGTCACCCTCCTTCCTTCTCTCCCTCCCTCCCCACTCCCTYCCTCCCTCTCCTCCCTCCCCCTATCTCTGTGTGGTCTATGTACAAGCTGGTGCGTATGCATATGCATACATGTGCTTTTGAAGGCGAGAGGTCAACGTCAGATGTCTTCGTCAATTGCTCTCTACTTGCTCTGAGACAGTGTTTCTCACTGAAYCTACAACTCACCCTCTGTGGTAGGCCGGCCGGCCGATAAGCCCCGGCAGTCTCTGCCTCACCAGTACTGTGCTGACAGAATGCAGGAGACTCACCCAGCTTTTCCACCAGTGCTGGAGTTCAGGCGTCCACGCTTGCACAACAAACATTGCCAACGGAACCACCTTCGGTCCCCAGAAGAGTCCACTTCTGAAGAGGTCGTGGATAATGGGACCCCAGTGTCACAGACATCAACATTGTCATTGCCCTGCAACTTACTGACATGACCCGGGCCCTGCCGTAAGCGTGTCAGTCAGGATCTTCATTTCAACAAGAGCTCAGTGACTTGCGTGCATAACTTGAGCCGCATTCAGCCCAGGTCTGCTGCCTCCGAGCCAAGTCCCTCATATTCTTCAACCTACGCAYGTTGCCTCTCAACCTGAGGGTCTCGACATCTTTGGGGGTCCACGACCCTTTCACAGGGGTTGCCAAAGGCTATCAGGAAATGTAGATATTTACATTATGATGCACAGCAGTAGCAAAATTACAGTTGTGAAGTGGCAACAAAACCGTTTTATGGTTGGGAGTCACCACAACACAAGGAGCTGTGTGAAGGGTCACAGCGTCAGGAGGGTTGAGAACCGCCGCCTTGGAGGAAGGCCCAGCTGCAAACAGCTGTAAGAATCTGCCCAGCAACACCACGCACTCAGAACACTTCCTCCCATAGGCACC
>BDUI01015734.1:35158-51464 GCA_002335545.1 Apodemus speciosus
GTCATAAATAAATAAATAAGTAAATAAACTAACTTTCTTATTTAAGGGTTTGAGATGATGGTTAATATTGTCAGTTTGATGGTTTGATGGGAGGAAAGTAGAATTWCTTGGTAGACATACCTTTGGGGATGTCTGTACGGGAGACTTCAGAGCACTTAAATGAGGTAAGAAGATGAACAGTAACTGTGGGAGGTATCTCCCCATGTTCTGGTTGTCCAGGAATGAATACAAAGGAGAAAAGAACCTGGGCATCAATGTGTTTCTCCCCGTGCTTCCTAACAATGGAGAAAACATGGCCCGATATCTCATGCTCAAAACTCCATCACTTCCCTGCTATGGTGTAAGACACCTTCAAACTGTGGGTCAAAGCATGCCCTTCTACAAAGTGCATTTGTCAGAACAATGAGAAAGCTAATAATGATAATAATGTACAACTCAGTGTCACAGCATTTATCTAACTGTACAAGGCCTCAGGTTTGCTGCCACCTGAAAAAAATCTGATTTTAAATTTTCAAAATATTCATTAAGGATCTATTAGGTTCCTTAGTAAATATTAATAAACATTCTACTGGCTACTTTTTGTGATTGGAATACCCATGTTCTTTGGATGCACAGGTTGTATTCTTGTAGGTGACAGTGTGGTTATCAGAAATGGAGGGATCAGGGAACATTGTGAAAGAAGAGGTGTAAAGAGTAAATGGTGGTAGATGACCTCTTCTCCCACAAGGATCCCTGATCCCTCCATTTCTACATGTAAGTCACAGTAATAGGAACAGCATGCACAATACTGGTTCATGCTCAAGGCAGGCCTAATCATGCCACAAGTGATAGAATGTGGCAAGACACTCCATCCAAAGCCAAGAAGTTGCAGATGACTGACAGCTTCTGAGAGAGAGAAAGTCAATATCTCCTGGGAAGCTGACCATGCTCCAGTGGTCACGCCCACAAATACATGGGTAACACAAATTGGTCTTGATTTATTTATTGAAACACAAAGTTGGGGTGGGTACGGAAGCAGGAGTAGACCTGGGAAGAGTTCGGAAGAGAATAAATATGATCCAAACACATCATATGAAAATCTCAAAGAACTAATAAACTAATTTAAAAATTAATATTAAAAATAAATGTGAATATTACAGGAGAGAGTTTCACTTGGATGGCACTTGGTAATAGAATATTTAGGCTCTACTAGAGCCTAATGAGTCATGCTGTAAACCATATGGAGTTTTATGAAAATATTGTGCATAGAGAACTGAATATTGTGCTTAGTCATACTTGACACCATTGCAGTGGAAGTGAAACTTCAGACTTCCACAAAGTATCATTAGGAGACATTGCCATTTTGCTACACAGTTCACATTAGAGATATTTAAACTGCATTGTGATATTTCTGGAATTCAGATAGTTTACTCTGAAGTGTATTATTCAGGGTGTGAGGATTTATGGGAGGAATAAAATAAGAGTAACATTAGTTCCCTAGGCAATGTTTAAGAGTAAGTGGCTTAAGCTCTAACACAAGTGTTCACAGATGCCTTGGACAATGTCCTTTGTAGTCAAGCTGACTGTTTTTCTGGGGAGCTGATCTTGAGACTCAGTTCCTACCAGTTGCATGCTTGAAGACAAGACAGGTTGAGGAAATCACATAATAGCTTGTCAGCCAATACTTATAAGATGCTTTAATGTGAACCAAATGTGTGATAYTGTGTTCTTATAAAGCTTTATTTCTCATAATAGAAAGAAGGCAGCGGCTCATAACTAGACATGGGGATCTTCAGTTGCTCACAGGTTATGAAGGAATGTGACATGGYATTCTGGGTTTCCATTCTCTATCCAAACCCCTGTTTGTACCGGATAAATTTCAGATTTGCTAGTACAAATCCTGGCTAGAATTATATTTACTTCCCCCCTCCCCCTTCTGATTGGATCTGGTGGAGTTCAGGCTCTGACAGTCAGTGGGAAGAGGAACTGAACAGGAAATGCTATGTATGCGTTGCTGATTTAAATCTCTAKCTACAAGATGTATCAGTAATATTATTAATCCTATATTTATTGTGTTAGGAGAATGCTGTATGGTTTCATTAGCAATGCAGGGAGCCACAGGAAGCAATATACAAAACACAACTGTCGAAAGTTGGTAGCATTTGTCTAATTTACTGAGAGCTGTTCCTGCTCAGGGATCCTGGAGCCTGTTTTGCTGGTTCATAACTAGTGCTAATGTGAAAAGCACACTCTGAAATGAAGAAAAAGAAGACACAGTAAGTGCTAAGAGGCATCAAAGCAGTGAGAGAAAAGGAAAAGTGTGAAAACTGACTCAGTTACTGAAATATAGAGCATTAGCAGGTAGCTCTTCCCAAGGCACTCGTAAGTAACTCTCATTAGTGATGATGGAAGTCTTGAGAGCACTTCCGAGGAAGACGATGTGTCTGAGTAATAGACTCAAGGTGGGGAGCACGGCAATACACACAGTAGTTATGCCGGCGGAAACATAAACACAGATGACTCAATAATAGATTTCTGGAATTTGACCTAATCTGTACATCTTTATCTCCTTGATATCTTTAAATTATAAGGCTCATTCTGGAAAATAGAAYTGGTAATTACCAATCTATTCTCTCTCCACCTCTATAGTCAATACTTTTAGGGTTTATATGCATAAAATACTTGACTGGTTTGGAAGCATTTCAGGAAGTCATGAGAATTTGGAAACAGAGGCATAGCTTTGAATCTGTGCTGTTTTTCCTTTATTAGCAGTTAACCTTAGATTCTAGTTCATTAAATGTTGATAGTAGTAGCATTTACCCCACTGGCTTTCTGAGTATTATATTTAAAAATGCATGAAAAGCACCTGGTACTCACCAAGTGTCCTCTGAATATCCATTATTATAATTAGTTAGTGATGGGGAAGGGTTTAACTTTAATCAACTAAATGTTTTAAGAAAGATCAGAAGTTTATTTAAGATTGAGTTGAGTTTTCAGTATAAATCAAAGCAAATACATTTTTTTCATATCATTGTATAAGGTCCAAAGGAAGATGCCCAAAATTCACATCCTGTCTCTCTTCTTGATCACCAGCAAAACATGCTGACACACCACAGATAATCAACAGGACTCTTGAATAGTGCCTCACACTCACGGTGTTTACTTACACGGTCCCTTGCTTGATTGAAACAGCCTTTCTAGTTAGCATGGCAACAGAAAATAGCATTTTCACTTTTCATTATACACTATAAAAGATGGGATAATTGATACTTCTGAACAGGGCATTCGGCATCTATTTTTATCTAAAGAGAAAAACAGAGCCTTCTTCACTAATTTGGAAAGTTAATGTTAATATTCCACATTTAACCATATATGTGTAGTTATGGATGTAAAATGAATTATGAACTGAATTCCTAGGATTTGTCTGCCAGCATATCAGGGATCAGGATCATTATGTATGAAGCCAAAATTGTCCACAGCAATGCCTTGGGCACAAGAAAAGAGTCACCCACACTCAATAGCACAGGCCAATTAAGCCACAAGCACAAATCCAGGTTTCTTTAGATGTTTGCACAGGATAACTAGTCCTTTAATACTTCAGACTCACAGAATCACTGGCTAACTCCACATTTCTTTTTCCTCAGGGCCATATTTCAACATATCTTGAAGGCAGGAAGGGAGAGATACAACCTTGTACCAGTAACAGTACCAATTTGTTGATGTCTTTCCTAGAACGTGCTCGACAGAAATGTCTCGGGCTCATGCTCTGTCCTGCACAACCCAGACTTGGTTTATTAGTTTGACATTTTGTTCTGACCTCTTGTCAACACATCTGGCCTCTGGTTTAGCTCCTTCTCTTCCATATAACTAACACTCTCCTGCTTTGCTAAGACAAACTCACTGACTTGTGTACTGGGCACACATGCATTGCTCCATATAACACAGAAATCTTGTCTTATTCAACAATATTTCTATTTTTTATTCAAGACATACATTTGGCTCCTGGCATTTCCATTTTTCTTGCAGTTCTTATATGATTAGAGATTTAACATGTCTACATAAAACCAGCAATGAACAGCTTCTCCGTTCAAAAAGACTGTTGTGAACTATTCTTAAGGCTTTAAAGGTCTTCGTGATTTTACGGACATCTTCACACATATTTTGGTCCTCACAACAACCCTGTGAGGTAGGAATTGACATGATCATTAGCAGAGCATAAAAGAGGAAAAGTGAGATATACRCAGGCATACAATTAGTAATCTGCTACTATCTTAATGCTGCAGACCTTAGAGTTTAGTGTTAAAGCACAAAGAAAAGTCCTCCAAAATTTGCTCTGTTCACTCACAGAGGAAACAGCATGGAAACAACATGGGATAGAATATCAGTCTTATTCCTGAATTTTGTTTTCTTTCATTCTCTTGTTTTGTATTTTCTTCCTTATTATAACTTATGCAAAATATCTCCATTTCTACTGCAATATTTATTTTCTAGTATATATACTTAAAATATAAAAGGCAGACAAATATAAAGAGCTTTCTAGAATAAACATAAGCATTGCTTTTTCTTTATGAACAAAATGTTTTTGTTTGAAATCAATAAGCAATTATTGAAGTAAAGTTTGGTTGTCATTCAAATATGAAATTATAAAAGTTCAATTTTTATCTTTCTTTTTCATATATAGATTCATACATATATATGAAGAAAAAATATATGCTTTGATTTGGGGAATAAGAAGGTAGGAAAGTAAAATAAGCAATAAAAATAAAGCTATTTTTAAATATACTAGAGTACTAAGGTTACTTATCTCCTCTCAATATCTATATAGCTCTATTCTTTTCCTGGGACAGTTCTCTCTGGTTTGTTTATAAATGGTCTATTTGTATCTCCTAGAGGTAATTCGTCTTATAAAGTTAGAAAAAAACATATTTATAGCTGTTGAGTCTGGCTCCAATTGGTACACAATGAACTTATGCTAAATGAGTTAGTGAGTGACAGACCTTTATTCCCATCCCTATTTGTATTTGAGAAAAATATCTTACATTTCAAGAACCAATAGTTAATCAATGAACATTCAATTATGTTTTCCCTAGAATCTAATAGGATTCTGCACATTAAGTGAGGGGAACAGCAGAAGGTCTGAAGGAGGCAGGAGCATCCGTCTACTCAACATGGAAGGCATCTAGGTAAAGGGTGCTAGGGGATGGGGGTCATTGTAGCAGAGTGCAAGATTATGTACTTATGGCAATGGAAGCACAAACAGTACCCAGGGTCAGAAAAGGAAGTCATGGAGAAGCCAGGCATGACATGACACAGGAACAAATGTCATATGAAGGAGTTGCAAAAGGATCCCAGAAGTCACTTGTGCTGATGACTTGTCCAAAGGTGAAAGGTCTTTTAAGGAGATGATAGTAGAGTGCTCTGCCCAGCGCAGCTGATCTTAAAAGGGTCTTGCCTCAATATGATCAAAGAGTTATACTGATCCGGACATGAGTATGAAAGAGGAAATTATGATTATTTTATTATATGTAAATCATGCCCAAAGTATAAAAATGTACATTGAATTCATTCAATACAAAGTTTAAAGATTATAATTAAAATGTGAAGACTTGGATAACTCTATACAGAATAAGCTGTAGCACCATTTTTGAGGCACTTGCCAGACTTCACTGTAAAATGCGTATAACATTTGAACAATGGATTCTACTTCTAGTAAATCCCATATTTAATTGTATTCTCATAAAATGGCATAGGTAAATGTAGACTGTAGCATTGCTTAATAAAGCCAAATAAAAGCAAGCAAAAATTATTAACTGTTCAAGAAAAGGGAAATAACTAATTTTTGGCAATTGTGGTATCTCTCTAATTTAGGATGTCTATTTACTAAGAGAAAAAAGGTGAAAGCATGTCTGATTACATATTAAACACAGAAAACCAGGACCTATTATGTTAGATGTATAGGCCTATTATTATTTCTTCTTTTGGAATACTTTGGAATTGCCTTTACATTCTCTTTGGGGACACATGTAAAAGAACCAAGAGGATGTATATGGCTATGTACAACAATATTCTTACTGCTTTCTCAAAGAAAGTACTCAGTCCAAAATAGCCACGCAAATTTATTGTTTAAATTTCTAGCTGTATCTGAAATATTATTAAAAACATTTAGTAACTGCAGAAAACAGAAAGCAGCATGACTTTTCAATATATAGACTAAAAGTAGAGAAGTGCCTTACATGCTAAACTCATTTACAATCATGTTTCAAAGCCCAAAGAAACTCCCAGGGAAAGGAGATGAGATCAAAACACTTAATATAAAAGTATGAGAAAATAAAAATAGAAACAAAGGTACACAGAAACTTAAGGATTAGGGCCTAAGAGACCAACTGAATTTAAATRGGATGGAAGAGAAAGGAGATGAAGGTGATTAACAAGCATCCAACAGAAAACTGGCCACTTGAAACAATATATGGGCAAGGGAATGTGTTTATGTTGCCTTAAAGTGTTAAGAGCAGTGAGGAAAGTACTAAAGTTCTGAGAAATATGCCACTCCAATAGGTTGTTCAACTTTAAAAATCTCCATGGTGGTATTAGACTCCAATGGTTCATCACCGTGATAACCTTATATTGGCTAATTGTCCAATCCATATGTGGTATTAATTTATTTTTGGATAACCAAGATATGCTAATTCTATATTTAAAAAAATGATTATATCAGCAAAGTTTGTTTTTAAATAAGGACTTTGCCATGATCTGTCTAACTGAATAATCAGAGTATGGCTGTTGTTTATACCACACATGCTCATTACATTCATTTCACATGTAGACTCTCCAGGGGAAGGCAGAAGAGGCACTCTTTGATCTGCAGAATCTAAATGTGTGTGTGCGTGCGTGTGTGTGTGTACTAAATTCTCTTCAAAATTATTGCATTAAAGTATATTCATTATATACATATAAAAATTACTGATGGCCTAGAAAACAGTAGCCAAGTCACCTGATGTTTAATATTTAATGCCTGATACCCTGGTTTTGTGCAATCCGGCAAGAAGCCTGCATTCTGTTCAGGAAGCTCCCTCATGTGAAAGCTATTCCTCTGAAGGTTGGAAAGTCTTGGGTATATAATATGACATTTTCACAGTTTTAGAAAAAAAATAAAAATGTAACAAAAGCCATGGCTGCGAGAGAATAACTAGGTTACGGTCTTCAGGTTGTCCTACTGTCTATATATGAAATTTTGTTAAGCACACTTAGTATGTAAGGAGTCTGTGATTGTTTCTATTAAGGGGCTTGATTTCCCTTCACTGGATAGAATTTGATGTGAAAATTGAACAATTTTCTATGTGTTTTTTTCCTTTAGAAAATAGTGCTCATTAAAAAAAATAGAAGTGGGTAATGAGTTTGAAAGAGTTTTATAATCTAATCTATCTGTTTTGTTTCAATTAGCATATTTTATTTGGAGAAAACCATGGCTTCTACAGAAGCTCTTTGGATCAGTGTTAAAATTCTCAACCCTTGTTTCAAGTCTATGCCACTAATATCACATTCTTACTTTATTACAAAAACTGACACAAGAAACAGGGAGTCATAAACTTACTTGATATGCCTCCACTCCCCTTTTCTCCCTTTTGTCCTTTAGGTCCAGGAAATCCTTAGAAGAAAAAAACAGCAAAAAAAATCAGTTTAACTCAATGTAATTTTCTCTTACTTTCTTTCTATCTTCATTCTTTTTCATTTTAGGGATGCTAGAGACTGTGCCCAATGCCTGTGTATATTAATCACATACTGTATCACTGTGCTATGGTTTCAAACTCCATGAAACTTGCCTTAAGTGGCCATAGGACACCACGAAATAAAAAACAAATTATAGCAAATTAGAGTTAGTGAAATATAATAATCATGCCATAATGCTAATAAAGACGATCATTTTTGGAAGCCCMATGGTATTATACCATCTAAAGTTATTTACAAAGGTGAGAAATGTTCCCAAAGAGACAGCGCTGGTGTGTAGTATGACTTTTGCATATTCATTCTCATTTTTCTCTTTCTCTGTCTTTCCCCACCTCAATTAATCCAGCATCCCCCAATCTATCCTAAATCTTTTATTTTTTCCCACTAAAACTTTATTTTTGGTATCATTCTTTATTTCTTGGTAAAAGACCATCCTAAAGTTTGGACTATAAAGTTCAGGGGCTTGTGGAATTCTGATAATTCTGTTCCTAAATGTTCACTGGTTCCTCAGACCTCTAGTCTAGTCATATCTGGTTATGAGAACCCTAACCATTTACATGGGCATAAATCCCAAGTGTTATATGAAGGTCGGTGACTCAAACTTATAAGTAATGTGGAAATGTTGATAGTTTGGCTTTGTGACTGGTTTGCTACTTTGCCCTAAGTTCCACTTTAAATGATGGTATTGAGGAAATAATTATCCAGTACCAACAGGAGATTTNGGATGGAAGAGAAAGGAGATGAAGGTGATTAACAAGCATCCAACAGAAAACTGGCCACTTGAAACAATATATGGGCAAGGGAATGTGTTTATGTTGCCTTAAAGTGTTAAGAGCAGTGAGGAAAGTACTAAAGTTCTGAGAAATATGCCACTCCAATAGGTTGTTCAACTTTAAAAATCTCCATGGTGGTATTAGACTCCAATGGTTCATCACCGTGATAACCTTATATTGGCTAATTGTCCAATCCATATGTGGTATTAATTTATTTTTGGATAACCAAGATATGCTAATTCTATATTTAAAAAAATGATTATATCAGCAAAGTTTGTTTTTAAATAAGGACTTTGCCATGATCTGTCTAACTGAATAATCAGAGTATGGCTGTTGTTTATACCACACATGCTCATTACATTCATTTCACATGTAGACTCTCCAGGGGAAGGCAGAAGAGGCACTCTTTGATCTGCAGAATCTAAATGTGTGTGTGCGTGCGTGTGTGTGTGTACTAAATTCTCTTCAAAATTATTGCATTAAAGTATATTCATTATATACATATAAAAATTACTGATGGCCTAGAAAACAGTAGCCAAGTCACCTGATGTTTAATATTTAATGCCTGATACCCTGGTTTTGTGCAATCCGGCAAGAAGCCTGCATTCTGTTCAGGAAGCTCCCTCATGTGAAAGCTATTCCTCTGAAGGTTGGAAAGTCTTGGGTATATAATATGACATTTTCACAGTTTTAGAAAAAAAATAAAAATGTAACAAAAGCCATGGCTGCGAGAGAATAACTAGGTTACGGTCTTCAGGTTGTCCTACTGTCTATATATGAAATTTTGTTAAGCACACTTAGTATGTAAGGAGTCTGTGATTGTTTCTATTAAGGGGCTTGATTTCCCTTCACTGGATAGAATTTGATGTGAAAATTGAACAATTTTCTATGTGTTTTTTTCCTTTAGAAAATAGTGCTCATTAAAAAAAATAGAAGTGGGTAATGAGTTTGAAAGAGTTTTATAATCTAATCTATCTGTTTTGTTTCAATTAGCATATTTTATTTGGAGAAAACCATGGCTTCTACAGAAGCTCTTTGGATCAGTGTTAAAATTCTCAACCCTTGTTTCAAGTCTATGCCACTAATATCACATTCTTACTTTATTACAAAAACTGACACAAGAAACAGGGAGTCATAAACTTACTTGATATGCCTCCACTCCCCTTTTCTCCCTTTTGTCCTTTAGGTCCAGGAAATCCTTAGAAGAAAAAAACAGCAAAAAAAATCAGTTTAACTCAATGTAATTTTCTCTTACTTTCTTTCTATCTTCATTCTTTTTCATTTTAGGGATGCTAGAGACTGTGCCCAATGCCTGTGTATATTAATCACATACTGTATCACTGTGCTATGGTTTCAAACTCCATGAAACTTGCCTTAAGTGGCCATAGGACACCACGAAATAAAAAACAAATTATAGCAAATTAGAGTTAGTGAAATATAATAATCATGCCATAATGCTAATAAAGACGATCATTTTTGGAAGCCCMATGGTATTATACCATCTAAAGTTATTTACAAAGGTGAGAAATGTTCCCAAAGAGACAGCGCTGGTGTGTAGTATGACTTTTGCATATTCATTCTCATTTTTCTCTTTCTCTGTCTTTCCCCACCTCAATTAATCCAGCATCCCCCAATCTATCCTAAATCTTTTATTTTTTCCCACTAAAACTTTATTTTTGGTATCATTCTTTATTTCTTGGTAAAAGACCATCCTAAAGTTTGGACTATAAAGTTCAGGGGCTTGTGGAATTCTGATAATTCTGTTCCTAAATGTTCACTGGTTCCTCAGACCTCTAGTCTAGTCATATCTGGTTATGAGAACCCTAACCATTTACATGGGCATAAATCCCAAGTGTTATATGAAGGTCGGTGACTCAAACTTATAAGTAATGTGGAAATGTTGATAGTTTGGCTTTGTGACTGGTTTGCTACTTTGCCCTAAGTTCCACTTTAAATGATGGTATTGAGGAAATAATTATCCAGTACCAACAGGAGATTTYCATTGTGACAACTCTATCTCATGAGAGTGGTGCTGTCTGACCAAACTCTTATTCCAAGAGGTACTAGATTCCTATCTTACAGGCACTACCATTTTAGCATCAATACAGGACTGACTTCAGAGTTATTTGATTCAAAGTCAAAATCAATATTAATGTTTTGGATTTCCCTTTAACTTTCCATCCRAACTACATAAGGAGATGTGGCTTAAGAATCTCAGAGTATGGAAAATTATCAATGATTTCTAAAATATTATCTTCAGTTATTCTGCTCTACTACATGCAGCTGTTAGGACAGATCATGGGCTTTAAATCTTTTAAAGCTGGACTTTATTCTTCCATGAAGTGAAAACCCTCTCCATTGCACACTTGGTTTGAATGAAATGTAAATAAAGAATATATCCAATAAAAAAAGAATTAAAAAAAGAAAGTTACTCACAATGTTAATAACACATTTTTCTTAAGATATGGCAGTTTCTGCACTTTCTCCTGCTACTCTCTCAGTTTGTCATCTCTGACACATTAGCTGGACTCTGATTTCTATGATTTTATACTCAATAAATGAGAGAAAAGGACATTTACACCTCAGCTCATTTTCTTTTATGAGACTGTTTTTTGGAGAATTCCATGCTATGTATTTTGATATTTATCTTCTTTCCCTAGCTCCTCTTAGATCCACCCTCACCTCCCTACACACACAATTTTGTTTCCATTTTAAAAAACCCATAAAGTTCTATTTATATTGCCCAATTATTCTTGGCTATGTGGCTTGAAGTGGACCCATTTTGATATATCAAGGATCATACTCTTAAAGAAAATCCACTACCACTTTTCCAAAAGGTAGCAATTGTCAACAGTGACTTAGCTACTGATGATGAGACTTTGTATCCATCTATCCTAATACTCAGATTTTTTGCTGTTTGAGCTTGTACAGATAACCTCTTTAATAGCACAATTATTTTATGGTTGATTTTAGGGTTTTAATGAATTGCTTCATGCATTTTGCACTTTGATGTTTTGTCTTTATCTCTAATTGGAATATTTGTATGTTTCTCTTGAAGATTTTTGGTCCGTAATTCACCAAACTTTTAAAAAATGTAATCTGTATTAAATAGATTGAGACTTGAACCACTTATACTGCATAAATTATACCAATTGAAATCATTTGGGATTTTATTTTAAATTAATTTAGCATTAGTTAAATGCTAAATATTATGTATCCAATGCCTATAAAGGCAACTGCTAATTCTTAAGTATATTGCAGTATTTTTATATCATTAAATGTGCTCTTTAGTTCTTAGTAAATTATTTGAAGTACCATTAAATTGACAAAATAATTAAGTAACCCATAGAGAACACAATGTTTTAATTTTTAAGAGTACTCTATAATGAAGACTATAACCAAATTTTCACATTGCTCAAAAAGAAAGGATTAAAAAAATCTAAAAATATAAAGGGGAGGGAAGGGTTATAGCCATTGCAGTTTATCGATTTTGTTCTTCATAGAGAGGGAGCCACAACATAAAACTCAGTTTTAAAAGTTCTGCTTGAACTTCATGCTCAGGGATGGAGAACACAATGCACAACTTCTGGCTGTGTTTCTACACAATGATGTCTCCACCAGTGTGTTACAAAGAAGAGAACCCCAGCCCCGAGTACACCCTGTGATCTCCTAACCATCATGGCCTCTCCTCCAGACTCCTACCAACCATGGGACTGTTTCCTGTCTCTATATTTTGCCTTTTTTCAGATGTGCATGTAGTTCAAATATTTGAGTTTATAGTACTCTCAGATCATTTTCTTTCCATTGGCAACAGGCACTTAAGATTGCTCTGTATCATTGTGTGACCTGATTATGTATTTCTCTTTGTCACTATGATTCTGTTTAATTATCCACTCACATGCTATAAGTTGGAAGAGGTTGGATAGAGAGTTTATGGTGTTTATGGCATCACAGGGTATTTTTAGGACTGAGATATTATTCTGTAACACTGATAGAGATATACATGGGGCACAAAGAGTACGAGAACCCTAATGTACTCAATGGATCTTTGTCAATAATGAGGCCACTATTGACTTAATACTTGTGTCAAATGATCCCTCAAGACAAGGTGTTATAAGTTGTGCATTTGATGAGAGGTGTATGGGAACTGTATGCTGGCTTTGACATGTTCCTATAAACCTAGAAGTTTCTAAGAATAATATCTATTAAAACTATCTTAACAAGATGGATGTACTCTTTTGGTATTACTTTCATTTGAAATTGAAAAAAATAAGCRTGTTCTCTACTAATGCTGTGATATGAAGAACATAATCCAATACCTATTCATATAATCAGTGGCAATAACAATCATTATCTATGTAAAAGTTGAAATGATTTCAGCATTGATTATTATGTGCTAAGAAGGGAAACCCATTTATTTTGTTATGAATATATTTTTACCTGGAACATACCAAAATTTGGTCAGTTACGTTTAAAAGGGTATTTATACTGCTACTTTTTCCTGGTATTCTTTTTATTCTGCTTACTGTATGGGAGATAGCATCTGTCATAGCAAGCTATGACTATGTAAAATGTATAAATCCTGTGTGTGTCTGTTGAATATGATGTGTGTATGGAACTATTTTCCTTTCACACACAGGAATTTTTCTTGTAGGCAAAAATTAATTTCAAATTATTTTAAACTATAAAATTATCTATGAGAGTGCTGTTATTCATACTATGAAAATGTTTTTATTATGTATTTTGGAAACATTATTAATGATCCAGTATTTATTTGCAAAATCTATGACAACAAGTATAGCATCACAATACCTACCTGACCTCCCTGCCTTTCCTGGTGCTCCTGGGTATCCTCGACCTCCTGGGAAGCCAGGTGGTCCCCGATCACCTTTAATACCTGAAAGACCTGCATGGTTAAAAAAGAAAACRAATATATATAACAATTAATTTTTTAACATATTTGAGTGCCCAATRAATGAATCTCTGAGGAGAGCATGGCATTTTTCCTATCATTCATGTATTCAGTTGTAAGAAAATATAAAAAAATGACATGAGCATATTGCATTGAGTATGTTATAGATGGTCAATAAAACACTTATTGCCAATAAACTAAAGACAAAAATTTTCAGTTTTATTCAGAAAGCTACTATAATTAATCAGAAAATTTTGAGTGGTGAATATTTCTATAGCCAGTATGATAAATATTTGAACCTTGAACTTTTATTATTCATATTAGTAAAATTACAACACAATATTGCTTCAGTACTTCTTAGAAGGGGGAACAAAATACTCACAGAATTATCCATGAGTGTTTATTTAAACACCATGTTCTTGAATTATTTATGAGTATGAAAGGTACATATATCTGTAGATTTTTAAAATGAAACCTGAAATTTAACATTATTTTACCTCATACCACTAAGGTGACTATGAAAACGCCACATGTAGAAGAAGTTATTTCTATAGAATAAAATATTTATTATAGAGCTAATCAATTTAACATAAGCTAACATAAAAGAATATGTGACCTRTTTTACCTTGTTTCTAGCATTAATCAGCTCAGTGAGAATTTGTYAATGCAATTTTCATTTGGAATCTCCATGGAGGCACATTCTGAGAAATTGAATATACTTCTTTCTCCATTGTTAAACTTTACTAATATTGCCTTTATTTACAAGATCCAGGAAGCAAAATTTACATGTATTTAATCCTCTAAAAATATTTTCCATGCATTTATAAATATACCTAAAACAAGATATATTGTCTTCCAAAGTATGTTAAGTTTAAGAAATATATGACAAATATTTAAAAATATGATATGACTCATTATAAAACTTTGATTCCAACAGAAATTAAGAAATTAACCTAAACAAATAGTGTTATATATTAAAGATGAGTCATTACTTACACAATAAATACCACTTTGCATATTTACTGTATTATGTATACCAAATTTGGCATAGTTTGTAGTATATATTAACTGCATATTTAAGTCATGTAATCTAAAATGGCTTAATTTATTCTACTTGGGTAAATTGTTAGTTACACCTTCTTTCATCATGCAGTGAAATATCTGAACTTGTAGTTATTAAGAAATGTGATTTGCATCAAAAGTGTCCCCTTCAAAGGCTCTGATAGTAAAAGTTTGATGGTGTTATTGAGAGGTAAAGGGATCACAAGGGGCATTGACCTCATCACAGATGAAGACTAGTTGGAGATAACTTACACTCTGAAATCTCCATGAAAGCACACTCTATAACTGCTTAATTATTCTCCATACATTATTGTACACTATGAATGCATATGTAAATATATAAAAATATATATAAATATATATAAATATATATTTATATATATATATTCTCTAGCATATATTTTAAGAGTAAAAAGCAATAGGACAGTCTCTCAAAGGGACTGGTATTATAAATGAGTTATTATTATAATGTCTTAAGAAAAAGCACATTTTATTCTCTTGTGCACTCTAGAGGATGTGTAATGATTATAACACATCAACTATTTATGGCCTCTCAGGTAACCAGAGAAGTTTCTAAGACATTTTTTATCCTTGCTATGGGAGTAGGTGTTTGTTAAGGTAAGTTTAATGAGTTAAATGACAGTATATATGGGGTTTATGGAAGAGGGATCATTACAATTGATTACCATCTATCCTTCCTGGTTTTGTTATCACATTTAAAGCAATCAGACAAAACACTGAGCAGAATACAGATATTAAATGATGATAAAGCCTATCTATTTTGAAGCTTGCATAGTTTTTGTTGTCAGGCATCAAATAAAATTGCAACCCTCTACCTGAAAGGGTTGTTGTCATTTATCTTGACTTCCAACATGCTTGGATCTGAAATTTTAATAAAAGAGAAGCCCCTGTGTGTGTTGGGGGCAGAGAGTCCTATGAGGGAAGTTCTAAGAAGAACTAATGAGGGACAACCTTCTACTAGACTGGGTGGAACCTTCTAGCAACAGGGTAATCACAAAATAGCAATGAGGAATGAACAGTGCTGTATGCTTTGTAAGTTTGCTTTGTCCTGGTGATTGTTTATCCTGCTGTTATGGTTACTGCTCTTGTTGTTGCTGATGCTGTGACCAGCATTCTTTCCAGACAGCAGACTCCAACTTCTGGAGTCTCCAACATGAACTGGAAGAACAGTTACACTGCCTGAATATCCTGAGCTTTTAGTCCTAGATGAAGCCAGCTGAAGTAGTCGGCATTAGGGATGGAGTGACCAAGTTTTCTGCCTCTCCAGTATGAAGCTAATGCTAGATTATCAGCATCTATTGTGTAAGGCAACTCAATAAATTTTATAACATTCATGCGTCAGTCTCTTTCACTGGGTAACTCAAATTAATTCAGTAAGAGACGAGCTGTACTAGTTTGACATGGTTTCTGTTTATACTAGTAACAAAAGCTGAAAGTCTCAAATCCTATCGTGCACATGCACAGTGCAGAAAGAATTGGAATAATGTTTTCAAGATGATGCTTTGTACAGCAAGTCATGGGCTTCACTGATTTCTATGCTTGCACAATATGGCTTTACCAATTTTGCCTCATAATTGAGGGATAGTTTCTTACAGATCATAATGATAGCAGCTTTGGCAGATACAATAATGTGGGCTGCTTCCCCTATTTCAGAGATAAATACATTTCTTTTTAGATATATAGAGCCGTCAACAAGAAGGACCTTGCTGAGCCGGGCGTGGTGGCACACGCCTTTAATCCCAGCACTCGGGAGGCAGAGGCAGGCGGATTTCTGAGTTCGAGGCCAGCCTGGTCTACAGAGTGAGTTCCAGGACAGCCAGGGCTACACAGAGAA